>JAIUZE010004053.1:0-26409 GCA_022085475.1 Heliosperma pusillum
ATTTTCGATTCGACATGCGATGACATTTCGCATCCAAGACTCGGTCAATCATTGACGCCGAGTACCCCAAATTCGGTAGATCAATTCACGAAAGAGGCGGAAAAGAGCACAAGCCTCATAACAAGCGGTACGCTACATGCAAATAACAACACCTCGCAAGTACACAACATTTGACGGCCGGGTCGATCAACGCAAAGCGTTCGCCTCCCAACAACGTCGTCGTATGCCCACTAACACATGCAATTAAGCAGTAGGATACATCCCCGTTCGACCTTCCAGCCTACGAACGAAGGTATCCAAGGGAATATAGTACAAAGCACAAGACAAATAGTGCTCAAACCGTATCATTTGTAAAAACCGACTCAAAGTGGGAACATACCAAAAACCGTCACAAAACATGAGAATAGGGAATCATATAAGTTTAAATATGATAAACATGAGTCAATACATGATACATAAGCATTAGAACAAGTTTATGAAGAATAATGAATAAAAAACATAGATACCTCTCCAAAACAACGTTGTTTGGAAACCAACGAAAACAAGGGTCCACTTCAAACGGTCATAACTAGAGTTCTAGACATGGGAATGCAGAAATTCCAAAGTGGAGGTGATACCTTATCCTCTTACGGTTCCAACGAGATGTCACACGCCCAAAACAAGCAAGTAACGAAGGAGATATGATCATTTTACGAAAAGGGATCAGTGAAGGAAAAATTATGTTGGCAGCGTATGACGCAGCCTGCGTCACCACGACGCAGCCTGCGTCCCCCAACGCAGCCTGCGTCCTTCACGGGATTCAAGGACGATCAAAAATCAACATGTTATCAACAACAAACTCCTCATTTATCATCACAAATCATCAATTCTCATATCAATTAACAACTAACAACATCCATCAACAACAACACAAGTCCTAAGCATACTAACCATAATCTAAATACGGTTTCTATCCTAGAAATCACATAAAACACGTAAATGATATCGAGTAACCCTTCACCGTTATCTTTAAGCGTCTTCACTACTCGTCAAGCTCCTCTTCTATTAGAAAATAGTCTTTGTCGGGATCTTGGAGGTCACCACCTACATATAGATCGTAAAAGATGAATAAAATTCATCTTGAGAAAGACGAAAAGATTGAAAAGCGAGAAAGACGAT
The DNA here is from genome assembly GCA_022085475.1 of Heliosperma pusillum. Taxonomy (NCBI): domain Eukaryota; kingdom Viridiplantae; phylum Streptophyta; class Magnoliopsida; order Caryophyllales; family Caryophyllaceae; genus Heliosperma; species Heliosperma pusillum. Next base: position 1,159 of record JAIUZE010004053.1, read on the forward strand.
GATTTTAATATCAATACGGATAGAGGAAGGTTAGGGAAGAATAATAAGACGAACTTACGGGAATTCTATCAAGTAACGAAGAAGTTACGATGATTCAAAGATCGATATTCAAAGAGGGAAATAATTGGGTTTTCTTAGAGAGGAAGAAAGCTTGGTTTGATTTTGTGTTGAATGAATATTAGGTTAAGGAGGGAGTAGAGTGAGTTATGAAGGAAAAAGTCAAAGACGGTTTCAAAGTCGAGAAAGTCAAACTCGACTTAAGACGGGATTTTCATGAAATCTCGCAGAAATTCCAAATATGAACTCGGAAATTCTAAATTCGACTCGGAACTTAAAATTCTAATTTAAAACTTAAATTTACTGAAAAGCTTTCGTAAAATATTTCTACTAGAAAAATAGGGTACATTTCCGGGTGTTACAAACCAAACCTTTGCATGTCCTCAAGCAAACTAAATGCAACTAAATGGAACAAAATAAACCTAGGGGAATGGAGTAAGTCTCAGAGCTAGCTACAAGTCAATATTAAACAGTTTAATGCACTCATTCAATCGCTACAAAGCTTAAAACGAAAGTAAACGAATTTGTATAATCATGGAAATAAATTAGACTTTCGACCTTGCAAGACTCAACCAAATTCAGACTCTCACGGGTCACTCTTCTCTCAACAAGCAAAAGGTATGTAAATATGTAAAAGAGAGAGAGACGAAAATATAGTCACTCACCTAGACTACGACCGACACAACATGCACTGCTAACTAACATGAAAGATGATTCAAGCACCGTACACACGCATAACCACCGTTCAAGGACTATCACGTGTCGAACATTTGCAAAAGATATGGATATGTGAGGCTAATTGGTAAGAAGGGCAAAACAATTAATGGAAATGTGAGGGTAAATAGCCAAGCTAGTTCCTAACAAAACCGCAATAAAACTCGTTCCATTCTTCCAACTATCAAAAATTAAGCTCAATGCCTTAACCAAAATAGGCAAATACAACACAAATCCCATATAACACCTTAACAAGATAATGATACGCATAGGAGGTGTAGATAACAGAAACTTCAGCCAATTATTTTTCATATTTTTTTCATTTTTTTCTTTCTTTTCTTTTTATTTTTCTTTTCTTTGGCTGACTGAGGAAAAACCTCTCGATCGAGCTGCATGAATCACTCGATCGAGGCACAAAAACACCAACTCTGCTCGATCGAGCTAAACAAAGTACTCGATCGAGACACTATTAAGCACTTCTCTTCTTTTTCTCGCAAATACCCACTCCAATCAATGAAAACGAGCCAAAAACTGACACAACGGTAAAATATACCTCGACTACAAACTAGCTCGGCAAAGGTAGGCTAAGTTTAGGATGTAGTTAAGGGCAACAGGCAGATATGGCTTTATGTGGAGTTAATGGGGTAAAATGAGGAAAAGGGAAATGCAAATATTCTCAAAACACGTAATACCTACCACAAACCCAATGCGTGCAGGCAATAAGAAATCAAAATTCATATACAAGCAAATGACACGAGGTGTGGGGAGTAACTACTCTCATTCCTAGATGAACTGGTCATGGATGTCACCAGTTATAGGCTCTAAAACTCAGAATATATAAGTAGTTTGCCAAAATGTTGAGTCAAGTCTAATAATCAAATTTAAATTCCAAGACAAAATTCATAGTTCACTATTTCGATTTTACTAAATAACTCAAGAAAGGTGCAAAGAATAGTATAAAATAGACTCGTAGTGCGATTTCATCATGAACAAGACTCAAATCCGACTCAACTATATGCAAAAATAAACGTGATATTTTTGATTTTTTCAATTTTTTCCAAATTAACATGAATGTAAACGTGAATGCAATACAAATGCAAATGCAGACGCAAAAGGATGTAAAACACTTCCCCAAACCAAAACAGACAATGTCCTCATTGGCTATAGCACCAAAACATATACGGGAAAGGGAAAAGCAACCTAATACATGCTCCTAAAGAATGAAATGTAAATATATGAAGAATGAAAAAAAAAAAGAAACAGAAACGACTCACAAGACAAAGCTTCCCCAAACCAGCATCAAACTGTGCGATCGAGTAGAAATTCTACTCGATCGAGCACTTTTTCAGATATAACCGCTCGATCGAGTAAATCTGTTTGCTCGATCGAGCACTTTTGCAAAAGCACGGCTTTCGGTTTTGAGCAATTGTGTTCCGCTTCTTCTCCTGCAAAACCGATGCCAATCGATACCAAAAGAAATACCAAAAATTGTCTAGTAGGAAAAGTGAATTGTCTATCTAAACTACGGATTATCACGTAGTAGTCTAATTATCTAACTGAAAACGCAATAAACTGTTTTTACAAGTTGCACGGGGTTGCAACCCGGCTACCAACCAAATAGTTTCATGAGAAGGCCACCGTTTGGCCTTTGACTTGCGGAAATACCCTCAGCTGCGGTAAGTTCCGTCTTCTTCCTCCACACGTACGTTGGTTTCTTGGAGTCTAGCTCCACTTCGGAATCACTTGCGTACATGCGAGCTCCTTTGTCCTTCATGGACTTCTTCTTCTTAACGTCGTCACGCGAACCGGGCTTTCCCTTTTCCAGCTCCAATGCTACTGATTTACTACCTGTAATGCAACACACAACAGCATGTTCCTCCATTTCGCTCCCAAGCTGGGGCGGAGGTGTTACGGTAGCAATGGGGATATCCCAGATATGAGCTATAGGTTCAATAAGAACCGAAGCTTTATCATGCGTGAATAAATCAGGTGTGATATCGGATAAGGGAAGTGCGTATCATGGTGACACAAGCATAGGACCCTTATTAACATGAGACTGTGTGAATACTAAATTCTCCCCACCTATTTGAAAAGTCAGAGTCTATAACCCAACATCAATAACCGCTTGCGCAGTATGCAAGAACGGTCTTCCCAAAATGATGGGAGTGTGAGAATCCTCAGGTATATCCAAAACTATGAAATCGACCGGGATAAAGAATTTTCCTATTTGCACAGGAACATCCTCTATGATTCCTAAGGGTCGAGACAAGGTCCTATCTGCCATCTGTACTGTCATGTTTGTACACTGAAGCTTGGTAAAGCCTAACCGTTTGGCTAAAGACAAAGGTAAGACGCTAACACTAGCTTCTAGGTCACATAACGCGTTGTCTATGAGATAGGTACCTATATGACATGGTATAGAAAAACTACCTGGGTCAGACAGCGTAGGGGGGCATTTGTTCTAGAGGAACGCAGAGCATTCCTCGGTTAAAGCTACAGTCTCTACAGTGTCTACGGACCTCTTACGCAGAAGAATTTCTCGCATAAATTTCAGATAAGAGGGTACCTTTAATAGGAGGTCTGCAAAAGGAACGTTCACCTTGAGATTGCGTACAATATCAGCGAACCGAGCAAATTCCTTCTCGACCTTAGCCTTCTTCAATCGACCTGGAAACGGAACTGGAATGTCAGGATTACCACGTTGCATATCCTTGACAATTGCATTGTTGATCATCCGCTTGCTTAACCCCTTCGAACGAGCTTCTCGCTCATGAAAACCCATCGATCGAGTATCTAAGTCACTCGATCGAAGATTATCCGAGCTTAAATTGTTCGATCGATCAGTTTCCTCGGTCAGCTTATTCGATCGAGCAGCTTGGTTCTCTCGATCGACCACTTGTTCATCTGGACCACTCGATCGACCATCAAGAATCTCTCGATCGAGTAACTTGCTTTCTGATTCACTCGATCGATTAACACCCATCTCTCGATCGAGTAGATTCTCCTTCATTTCATTCGATCGACTAGCAATATTTTCTCGATCGATTGCATTACCAGCGACAGTCTTCGCAACATCAGGATGCGCACCAGAAATATCAGCAACTGTACCAGGACTGTCATAAGCAAGACCGCTTCTCAGAGTAATCATATTCAGCGTCTCCTTGTTCTTGTCAGTTTGAGACGGTAACTGCCCGGGTTGCCTAGTCGATCGAACTCCTGCCAATTGAGCAATCTGCGACTCCAAAAGCTTAATAGTAGCATTTGTTGCTTGATCAGTTTTGCTCATTTGGATAGCTAAAGCTTGGATCATAGACTTCAACTCCCCGATTTTAAAATTCCTACAGATGAGGAACTAGCTTGCTGCGAAGACTGGATGTTCTGAAATCCTTGCTTGTGCGGCGGTTGATACGTCGGCTGTGGTGGTGGAGGTGTAGGATTTAAGACGTTCTGGCTTGTCCATCTCAAATTGGGATGGATATTCCCTTGATTGTAGTACCCACCTCCTTGACGGTATTGTTGAAAGGAAAAGCCTTGTTCCATTTCAGCGAGAGAGTCTATAGCCGTGTGACCAGTTTCACCACACCTCTTGCAGGTAATCATATCATCCTGCTACAGCAAATGAACCGTCTGCTGGTTATCTTCAGCTTTCTTCTCCCATTTATCAAGTCTGGCATTTAGTTTTATGAATTTTGCATCCAGACCTTCAGAATCAATACTAGCTATCGTCTGGTACCACTCCTCGGATTACCATATTCAGCACAATGGGTTGCCATCTCCTCAATCAGTTTCCAACCCTTATCATCATCTATTTCCTTCTAGAACCTCCCGTTTGACGCGGCATCTAGAATGGCTCGATGATCGTCATATAACCCGGTGTAAAACTGGTTACACAGAAACCACTGCTCGAACCCATGGTGAGGAACAGACCTCACTAGCGTCTTGAATCGATCCCAGGACTCATAGAGATTTTCATGAGTCGTTTGCTTGAAATTAGTAATCTGACCCCTCAAAGCATTCGTCCTCTGCGGTGGAAAATACTTTTTATAGAAAGCCAGTGCGAGTGTGGTCCAGTCGGTAATACCCAATTCTTCTCGATTCAAGTTCTTCAACCAGTCTTTGGCGTTATCAGTAAGGGAAAAAGGAAACAAGAATTCCTTGATCTTGTCAGCTTTCACCCCTTTGGAAACCGGAATAGAAGAACAGTAGTCAGCAAAGGTCTCCATATGCTTCCTCGGATCTTACCCAGCCACACCCCTATACTTATCCTGCAGGACAAGCTTGATATAAGACGGACGAAGATCAAAAGTAGTTCCAACCTCGTTCGTTGTAAGTTTGAATCCTTGAGGTATACATGCAGCTGTAGGCTCAAAATGGCTAGCAATATTAGGCATCTTTGCTGGAATGGTAGTCTCAACAGTTAAATCTTCCTTGAAAATGAAACTGTAAAAGACGGATTCAGAAGTACTCAAGTCTTCCTTCTGAATAGTCTTATTTAACCCTCTTTTCCTGCGCAGGAAGGTTCTTTCAGGCTCTGGATCAACTTCCACTAATTCGAGCCTTTGGGACCTGCTCATACACAACTATAAAGAGAAAGATAAGAACAGTCTTAAGGAATTAGAAATTCCTTAAGACGAGACAGAAATAAATAACAGAAAATTAAATTGCCTCCCCGGCAACGGCGCCAAAATTTGATGTGGTCGTTATACACCAAAAATAAAACCTAAGTCTACTAACTAAGAAGATAGCGGAAGTAGGGTCGATCTCCACAGGGAGGAAACTAACTAACTGCAATTTAAATCTTCAAGTAACAATCTGAGGGGTTTTGATAAAGGTTTTAACTAACTAAATAAGATTAAAGGAAAGAGAAATAAAGGAAGAAATAAGTATGAAATAAATCAGATAAAGAGAGAAATATGCTAGGATTCGGTCTACTGCAGTATCGGCATCTATGGGTCAACTAAGTCAGTCAATCTATCAATGAGAAGGGCAATGGTTTTCTCCTCTCTGTCTCAAACCACCCTAGGGATTTTCCTAATTAACTCTCGTCCTTTTAGGAGTCACCTATCAATTCTAAGCAAGCCTTCCCTTCCAATCTCTCGATCCAGGTCGGGGTTAACTACCTAGCCTAGTCTCCTGCGTATACTCATTCGACTAAACCTCAATTAGAATGCAAAGATCGATTCTCATATTCAAGACTAACTAAAATAATCTATCCTAACATGCCTCTACTACAGTTTCCCTCATCCCAACATACAAAAGAATTAGCTACTCATGCTATTAACTATGCTAACAAAGACGATTGAACATATGACGATAGACATAATAAAATCGTTGTTAATAAGCATAAACAATAACACACACTAATTAAGACGAGTAAAACAGTAATAAGGATGAAAACGAAAGTAAGAATAAAAGAGAGAAAGTAGTTTACAATCTAAGCAAGTCTGGCGTAAAGAACAAATCCTACGTCGATAAACCCGAATGTATACTAAAGATTAAAAGTTCAGAATTAATGGAAGATTAATGTCTGCTAATTAATGAATGATTAAAACTGAATAATAAGTGCTCTATAACTAATGACGTAAATAAGAGTCATATATAGTGTCTAACACGACTCTTAACCTAATTAACCTAATGGACTTAAAGCCCGTAATAGAATCTACTCGATCGAGGTAAATAACCACTCGATCGAGGCTTTTATTCATGGAAATCAGTCGATCGAGCATTTCATCTACTCGATCGACCAACTGGTAAACGGCTTCTACTCGATCGAGCAAAGGAAGTTACTCGATCGAGGTCTTCTGGCTTCAACTCACCTCGATCGACCAAATGCGTATTCGATCGAGGTCTTCTGGCATAGTACGTAGTGTGAGTCATGACTTGGGCTTGATTATGGACGGTTTCACGCTTCCTCATGCAAGAGTTCCTGTTCCGATCCTTCCATTCCTAAATGCATGCAATGTGGACTGTTTTGACTCGGTTTCCGCTACTACAGAGCTTGTACCTACAAAATAGTAATGAAAGTACAAAGTAGCCAAATAGGGGCATATGGTGATATAATATCACCTAAATGACATAGAAATGCGTGCACAAATAGACTAAAAAGTCTATATAAATTACACGCATCAGGCACGGTGAGCCGATACATCCCTTAATTAATTAAATTCGGTGAGTCAACTTTTGACTGATTCTACACCTAGAACTCTTGGTCGATAAATTTCTTAAATATATTTTTAGCCCCGAGACTGAGACTTGTCTCTGCATCCCGTTGAGTCCAACCAACTTTGACGCGTAATAACGTTTATTACCCTACTTACCCAATGTAAAAAGAGAACACCCCGCTGAGGCGAGCGTGCCCTAATGAAGAAGGGATTTATAGGTGCTAATTATTGGTAAGGCTATATCTCAGTTTTAAAATATGTGAGAGATCTTGTCATAAAATTATCTATCACTTTTTAAGTGAACTAAATAGGTGAATGGTAGATGATTTAATGACAATAACTAAAATAAAAACGCACTAAACTTTGGCAATTTGGCATGGCGGAACAATTGCAACAATTAACATGTAAATAAAACAATAAATATAAATCCTAATATGGCCACTTATCTTAGTTAATCTAATTAACTATTACATTAAGCTGTCCAAAATACAAATCTTCAATTTCTTGAAACCGTCTTTTAGATCACCTTTTCTTCGTCTTTTGGACCACCGTCTTCTCAAAAAATATTTACATCATATAATCCTATTATACAATTTTTCTAATAAAATAAAATAATTAATTTTAAAGACGGGCAATACGAGATTGCATAATTACAAACCAAAATAGTATTCCCTTACATTTCGGGTAATACTAATTTCTAACTTGACCATATTAGGTACAACATAATTCATCCAATGAATAAATAAAAAATAACATGCTAATATGCAACATATTATTTACTATAAATAAACATGAAACATGCCAAATTGCCATTTTCATAATTAATCATATTAATAAAGCATTTCATTAATGGAATTTTAAACATTTTTAACCATTAAAAATTGTAAATCAACACTTAAACTTTATTTAAGTTCATACTAACATTCCAAACTGTTTTGGTACCTCAAAAATTAGTCTCCGCTAATTTTTGAATAATATTAGCATGATTTGATCTATCTTGCTATTTATATCACAATTATCCAACTTTTACGCATTTATTCAGAAATAATCATATAAAATAATGAAAATTCAAAATAAATAATTGTAACTTTTATGGAAAATTACCAGAATACTAAATGGACCAAAATAAAAATTTCAGAAATTTTAAACCATTTTTCATAATTCATTCGCATGTTTATCGATTTTCATGTAAAAACGATATAATCATGCCAATAAATGATCAAACATATAAAATAAATTTAAAAATCAAAATTTTATGATTCTGGAACATTTCCAGGTCTGGAAAAAATAAAATTGGCCCATTTATTTTTCGGTCATTTTTAATCATAATATAGTCATTATTATTGATATTTATCATATAAAATCAATAAACATGCAAAAATTAACAATTTAATTTCTTAATTTTACATATACTAAGTAAAACATGCATGCATGAGTATATTAAGATTTAATCATCAGATTTAACATGAAAATATTTTAAATTCACAATTAACCCAAACTAATGCATTTTAAGACACTTTTAACCGAAAAATAAACTAAGAATAGCAAATTAACTCCAAAAATAATAAACTTCGACCAGAAACTATTTAAGGTCAGTATGAACATTCATGGAAAAAATAAACTCATTTTAACCATTTTATCAATATTTAAGCAATTTATCATATAAATTGTCTTAAGTCGTATTAATAAACATGCATGCACAAAAGGCTCTGATACCAATTGTTAGTTAGGAAAACTATATTTTTAGAATTTCTAATCATTATATTAAATTACCATAATTTAATTTTTATGTGATCTAGTACATGCATGATTAATTAGTGATTATTAAACAACAAACAAGAAGAAATTTCCTTACAAAGCTTTATGGAAATGGTATACTACAACTTTTGTAGTTTTACAACCTGAATATAGAGCTCCTTAAACCTTAATCCAAAGTAGGATTACTCCTCCTTGTTGCACCCAAGGATTTGCCCCAAAATCCTAGTTTTATTAACTAGATAATAACTAAGACTAACCCTTAATAATTCTACAAATATTACTACTTATTAGTAATATAAAATGTGTATTATATTTTGTGATTTTATGTGATGAAGATGAAGAATAAGATGAACAATTCAACTTATTGTTCTATGTTGAAAAAGGCCACCAAGTGCTTATAATGAACAATTTTTCTTCTTAATTCATCAAGTCCCATGACCATGAATTGTTGTGGTATTTATAGGCAAATTAGGGTAGTGGAATGTGATGTAAACATCCACTAATGAGTGGAAGTATTGCCCAACATTCACCTAATTTTGAGTGTGCATATTTCGGTCTATATGTGAGCTTTTGGGTCCATTTTTGACTTTTGATATTTGTCTCACAAATACTTATAAGTCAAATACTTAATTATCTCATACAATTAATTATTAATTGGACCATTTAACTATTATATGATACAAATAATTAAATAATATACACTAAATTTTTAAGTGATATTTGACCAATATATCAATATATAATGGGTCATTGGATACCCATTTTAGCTAATATTACAACTTCTTGTAGAATTTATTAGCTAATTACCACTACCTTACAATATATATAAATACCTTAAAGAATTTAGTAAATTAACTTTTAATAACTAAATTTCACTATATTTGATCATATCAAATAAGATAAATATTTTATTAGTCAATTACTACATATAAAATATTTTGGTCCGAGTTCAAAACTCGTTCATCATATTTAAAACTCACTTGACTAATCTTTAGTCAATATTAATAAGGGACTAACTAAAATGTATCTTTATACAATATGATTAGTTTTTCCATTGGGGTTTCTCCTTATAGGCGTGACCGAGAGGGATCAGTTGATTACCGCCGTCAAACGGCAGTAACGTCTAACTCTAGTCAGCTGGGTGTTACCGATATACGTTAATCAACTGACAAGTATAAAATAAATATATCCCAAATTTATTCCTTTTATGAGATTTAATAATGTAGACACACCATTGTGGAGGACACCTACTCCAACAGAATGAGCACTTGTTCAAGGTGTCCCGAGACCTTTTCGACTGCAGCTTCCATGTTTTTCGGACAGGTTTGCGGAGGCCTTTCTAGAAAACAACCCCGAGCAAGTATCAGTTACCGAATCAAAATCTCATGCACAATTAGGACTCGACTCATAGACGACACGGTAGACTCTTCGAGACTCCACTTTTGACTTATATCCGGAGACTGAACAATTTGGCCCACTCGTTTTGGGGTTGGACATGACTACTAATGGTTTTTCAAACCTAAACGTAGCTAAAACTCGACACGGACATAGACTCGGTGTGACAAAACCCGTGTTTGAACCGAACATGGTTCTTGGGCTTGTGACAAACGTCCAGGTTGGCTACATAGGACATTTTTGGTGGACTGACCTGGACCAACTGGCCGACATTCATGACTTGGACCCAAAGATTGGTTTGGATGACCTATTGACAAGTGTAGGGTGGGCAAACAAGACCCCAACTAGACTAACTCGACATGACTGGCTTAAACTCGATTCTGGGTTTGGGTTAGGTTCGGGATATGGTTTGATCGAATTTGAATTTGGAAAGGATTTAATTAAAAGAATTACAACAAGCATTAAAACGGGCAGCATGCCGGTTTAAAATGGCTTGTTTTTGGGTCAAGGAAAATTCTAATCCTAATCCGGCAGCATTTCGGCATGAAATGGGTTCTTTTGTCAAAAGAGGTGAAATTCGGATTATTTTAATCCTAATTCGACAGCATTTATGCTAGAAAATGGATATTATTTTCAAAAGAGGTCGAACGAAAATGGCTTGGGATTTTTCTAATCCTAAATGGACAGCATTCCAACTAGAAAATAGGGTTTTTTTCTTCCCAAAAGAGGTAATTTTGGGATTTTCTAATCCTAATTCGACAGCATTTCAGCTTAAAAAATGGATCTTTTTTCAAAATATTTAAATCGAAAAAAACTCGGGATTATTCTAATCCTAATTCGACAGCATTTCAGGTTGAAATGGGTCTATTTTCAAAAGAGGTAAATCGAATACAACTCGGGATTTTCTAATTCCTAAATGGGTAGCATTTCAGCTTGAAAATGGATCTTTTTCAAAAAAGGTAAATCGGGAAAAAAATTCGGATTATTCTAATCCTAATCGAGCAGCATTTCAGCTAGAAAATGGTTTTTTTTCAAAAGAGGCGACTTTGAAAATCGGGATTATTCTAATCCTAATTCGACAACATTTTAGCTAGAAAATGGTTCTTTTTTCAAAAGAGGTTCATTCAACGATTGGGATTTGATCATCGATCGTTTTGTTTTCCGAAAAGGTGGGCTTGGAATTTCGAAAACAAATGGGTATGAAAACCGGACTCTAATTTTCAAAAATGGGACGAGTTGAAAAACGATTTTGAAAACATGACACAAGATTCTCATAGCATGTAGTCATTCACATTTTAAGGATTCAATGCATGGGATAGACTCTTCTAAGTCTCGATCAGTCTTCTAAAAAAGGTTCATGCCAATGAAATCGCTTTGTCGGGGAACTAATATACTCGGCATAGCTTGTAGAAAAATGACATGTATACAGCTGCCAACCTCCACGAATCACCTTGATATTTAAATCAGACACTAGTCCCCAGCGGAGTCGCCAAATTGTGGATGAGGGAATTCGATCCACGCAAATGGTTAGTATTTTATAAAACACATTTATATTTTTACCTTTAAGCTTTTGAAAGAGTCGCCACTAAATTTTTAGCGAAATTTTGAAACCAAATTTAGAGATTTTAAGTACGTGTGAGGTTACATGTTATGAAGTTAATTTAATGTCATTAAAAGAACACACAACCCCGACCGTTACAAAACGGTCTCTACTAAACAAATTAATGGCTATTCGAAGACGTGTCATATGCAATGCAAACATGCAATTAAACCCTAACATGTGACATCCATTCTATGTCGTTTAATGCAATTTAAACTTTTTCAAAGTTGTTTAGGATTTGAAGGTTCATTCAAACCATCTAATCTAAACAAACAAAAAGAGAAGGGAAAGAAGTGTCGTACTCTTAGCATAATATAGAATAATGAACATTAGTAGTTAATTATAAGATACAAGACATAAACAAGACAAGACTTGATGTTCATATAAAAATAGGTTACGAAAGAAGCAAGAGACGCCTCTGTCTCAGGGTCACTCAATTGTACTCGGTCGAGTGACTCTAGGGCAGAGTCAAAACAACACAAACGAGAGGATACTCGATCGAGTACCACTGTACTCGGTCGAGTATCGACCCGACTAGATCTAGTATGTCAAATACTCGATCGAGCGACTCTAAGACATACTCGCTTTGCTACGGCATGTTATTAAAATCTAGATTACGATACAAAACCAACTATGACTCTTATATGATAATAAACTCTACATAAAACACATGACATGCATAGAAAAACGACTTACAAATTGAACTACTCAAATTTAAAGGCAAATCTACTCAAATACCACATACAAATAGACAACGGTGTTTGCATAACAAAATACTATCATAAAGTAACGAACTATAATGAATAAGATGACAATATCAACATACAACATCGATTTCACAAATTAGTTATGACAACAACAAACAAATAGCATATTAATAACTTAAAACGGTAAATAACGATAATTAAATGAAAGCCGGTAATAAAAAGACGGAAATTGAAAGGGAAGAGGAGGTATTATTGCACCCTCAACATACATATATCGTTGACCATTGTCTTGTGTCGTAATCGATAGTAAACTATGTTCCGAGGGGCCGTCGTTGACGAAAGTCAAATCTGAAACCTCATTTTAAAACCAAACTGCACAACCATCTTCAAACGCCCGTAAAATCTTCGTTACACGGTGAAACTTTGAATGGAAGGATGTTTTGGAAACGGGTGAAGAGTAGTTTTTTCAAACTTGTATTATTTGTATTTATAGTAGGACTGAGTTGGGAGAAAATCGACCTCAAAGTTTATTAGACGATATTTTCGGAATTGGTTATATTTGGTGTATCATATAGTTATTGCGTTATATTGTTACCTTATTTCTAAGTCTTAGAATAGGTAAGTAAATAATTATGGGAACATGTATTAGCTATAAATACGTTTTCATTGTACATGATTATCAATTGAATATACAAGAACTTTTCCTCAAACAATTGTCTGCTATTTCTTTATGGTATCAGAGCAATAGTTCCTGGAGTATTACACAAAATAAAATCGTTTTTATTTTTTTAAAACATCAACATAATGACAAACGATGCGGGAAAGGGAGTCGGCAGCAACAAGATCGAACACATTGCGCCGTCTTCACAATTGTACCTTCATCCGTCAGATAGTCCAAGCTTGATGTTGACGCAAACGATTTTTAACGGTGATAATTATGACCTCTGGGCAGATGCAGTTCGGAATGGTCTCGACGCCAAAAATAAATTGGGATTCGTCGAGGGAGCAGTAAAGAAGCCGATTGTTAAAGATGGAGGAGAAACTCTTGAAAGCGTGGCATGGCGACAATGTAACGCCATGGTCAAGTCGTGGTTGAGGAACGTAATAGACAGCAAACTACACCCAAGTATTACGTTTTCCGGAACCGTGACTGAAATTTGGAAGGAATTGCAGGAACGTTATTCAACTGGTAATGCGCCTCGTGTTCATCAGTTGAAAAACGAACTCAGCGAATGCAAACAAAGAAAGAATCAATCAATTGTAGAATATTATACACAACTGAAGGCAATATGGGACGAGTTGGGTAATTATAGTCGTGTACCTCCTTGCACTTGCAGAGCAGCAGCCGCATTAACCAAAGAACGTGAAGAAGAAAAAGTCCACCAATTCCTTATGGGACTCGACACGACTTTCTATGGCCATGTTCGCACAAACTTATTGATGGAAGACGAGATCACATCTTTAAGTAGAGCATATGCTATCGTTTTGCGAGAGGAAAGACATAGGGCCGTGTCAAAGGCAAAAGAGGAAGTGCACGACGCTGCCATGGCAGTAAAGTCGACCACGAAAGATGGTAGAGGCAGTTACATCAATAACAACCAAGACGAGGAGGAGAAACTACCAGATCGATGCACGTATTGTAAGAAGTTCTATCACACCGAAGAAAATTGTTATGCAAAACACGGCTTCCAAGGCAGAGGACGCGGTCGTGGACGACGAGGAGGTCGTGCTCAAGGTCGTGGGGGCAGAGGTAACGGCAATGGCTACCAGGTTGCTAATGCGGCTTCAACAGGCGACGCGGAACCACAAAAGAACGATCTGACCGCAGACGAAATAGAACGGGTGAGGAGCTTCTTAGCAGACAAGCCAGGAGGTAATTCAAAAGCAGCAGGTATGAATAGAAAAATTATCAGTGATTGGATGATTGATAGTGGTGCTTCGCACCACATGACAGGGAGACGTGAACTACTTGAGCAGATAAGGAGTGGTCAACCTTCAACTGTTGGATTACCAAATGGCACAAATATTATTGCAAATGAGCATGGCTGTGTTACGTTGAGCGAGAATTTTACGCTCAAAGATGTGTTATACGTCCCGTCCTTAACTTGTGATTTAATTTCTGTACAACAATTAATTCAGGAAAATAATTGTGTCGTGACTTTTTATCCTGACTATTGTGTTATACAGGACCAATCTACGAGGATGAAGATTGGATGGGGTGAGCACAGGGACGGGGTTTATTATCTAAGGTGTGATCGAGAAGTAGTAGCAAAAACGAGTACCAATGGTGACACACGACTTTGGCATAGAAGACTCGGCCATCCGTCAAGCAGTATTTTATCTTCCTTTTCGTCTTTAGTTGGGTGTGATTTATTTTGGAATTCTAGCGATGTCTGCGATTCTTGTTGTCGAGCCAAACAAACTCGTTCTGTTTTTAAGTTAAATAATAAAAGGAAACCTGAATTATTTTCGTTAATTCATTGTGATATATGGGGGCCTTATCGTACAAAAAGTTTATCCGGAGCACAATTCTTCTTGACTATTGTTGATGATTGTAGTAGAGGAGTCTGGTTATATCTTATGCGAGATAAGGGAGAAGTGAGTCAGTTGATGATTAATTTTTGTAAGATGACGGTAACCCAGTTTGGAAAGCAGGTGAAAATAGTGCAAAGTGATAATGGGACCGAATTTCTTTCCAGCATAATGAAAGAATATTATAGTGAGAACGGGATTATTTTTCAGACAAGCAATGTTGACACCCCACAACAAAACGGGAGAGTAGAGAGAAAACATAGACATATTCTAGAAAAAGCAAGGGCTCTTCGTTTCCAAGGTAACCTTCCAATTGAATTTTGGGGTGAATGTGTTTTAACTGCTGCGTATCTCATAAATCGCACACCCACTCGTATTCTAGATGGTTTAACTCCTTATGAAGTTTTGTATGGAATAAAACCAAGCCTTGACAATGTGCGTGTATTAGGTAGTCTTTGTTATGCTCACAACAAAGACAAACCACGAGATAAATTTAACGAGAGAGCCAAACGGTGTATTTTTATCGGGTACCCACAAGGTAAAAAGGGATGGAAAGTATATGATTTAAAGCAAAAAAATTCTTTTGTTTCTCGAGACGTGGTTTTTTATGAGCATGTTTTTCCCTACATGATTAGCAATAGTCTGGAAACACATAAAGACACAACCGAGACTCAGTTGAATATGGGTGACAATTTTGCAATTGTGGAGCCCATACATGTCAGTGTAGAACATGAGGGGATTAATCAGAATGTCCAGGCAAGTGATGTACAAGAAGACGAAATAGCTGAAGGGATAAATATGGAGAATGAGGTTGCAAATAATAATCAAGTAGTCAGTGATCAGGTACGGCGTGGTACTCGCGAAAGGCTCGAGCCGTACTGGAAGAAAGACTACGTTTGTAAGTCGACACGCATTATAAACCCCGCACCTACAGCTCGCTCAGTCCAATCGTTACCCGAAAAGAGAGGTACTCGTTATCCAATAGTTAATTATGTCACCACAAATTGTTTTTCTGAATCATACAGGAACTTCTTAGCAAGGGTTGATGCCATTCACGAGCCCAACAGCTATTTCGAAGCAGCAAAAAGGTCGGAATGGAGGCAAGCAATGGCAAACGAAATTAGTGCACTAGAAATGAATGGTACATGGAATGTTGTTGATTTGCCAACCGGAAAACGACCCATTGGATGTCGATGGGTTTATAAGGTAAAGTATAAAGCGGATGGAACGATAGAACGATATAAAGCAAGGCTTGTAGCGCAAGGATATACACAAATTGAAGGTGTTGATTACCATGAAACATTCGCTCCGGTGGCTAAGATGACGAGTGTCAGGTGCCTTTTAACAGTAGCAATGGTGAAGGGCTGGTCAATAGCACAGTTAGATGTTAATAACGCTTTCCTACACGGGGATTTAAATGAGGAAGTGTACATGCGGATGCCACAGGGTATCGAAGGTCATGGACCGAATAAAGTATGTCGCTTATTGAAGTCATTGTATGGGTTAAAGCAAGCTTCGAAAAATTGGTTTGCAAAGTTAACAAGCTCTTTAACGAAGTATGGTTTTGTGCAATCGCTGGCCGACTACTCGTTGTTTACATATAATAGAAACGACATATTTCTTGGTCTTTTGGTATATGTCGATGACATGATAATAGTGAGCAATAATGATGAGGCAAGTTCGAGACTTAAGAGTTTCCTTGATCGTAGTTTCGGAGTAAAAGATCTCGGAAAACTGAAATACTTCTTGGGTATAGAAGTGGCACACGGTCCGAAGGGGCTGTTTCTCAGCCAACGCAAATATGCGTTAGAGATAATTGCGGAAGCAGGCATGGAAGGAGCAAAACCGGTTAGTACTCCTATTCAGCCAAATCATAAGTTGGCATTGGCAGAGGGATACATATTGAAGGATCCCATGAAATATAGGCGGCTGGTTGGTCGCCTAATATATTTGACGATAACGCGGCCGGACTTGGTTTATGCCGTACACATCTTGTCACAATTTGTTCATGCTCCGAGAAAAGAGCATTTAGAGGCAGCATATCGAACCATACGTTATATCAAAGGGAGTCCGGGAAAAGGAATTGTGATAAGTAAAGGTTGTGACTTATCCTTGCGAGGATATTCCGACTCCGATTGGGCTAGCTGCCCCTTGTCAAGGAAGTTTTTAACTGGATATTATGTTGCATTGGGAAATTCTCCGGTTTCGTGGAAGGCGAAGAAGCAGACAACCGTAGCAAGGTCAACGGCAGAGGCCGAATATCGGGCATTGGCAGCCGTGACTAGTGAACTTATTTGGTTAAAGTCATTTCTTTCGTCGCTTGGTGTTAATCATACACTGCCTATGAAGATTTTTTGTGATAATCAAGCGGCGTTGCATATTGCGAAGAATCCGGTTTTTCATGATCGAACGAAGCATATCGAAATTGACTGTCACTTTGTCCGTCATCATCTCATGCGTGGTACGATATCAACTTCACACATACGGAGTAAGGAACAGATTGCTGATCTGTTTACTAAAGCCTTGGGCGGAGAAGTGTTCGATTATCTTCAGTCTAAGTTGGGCATTGGCTTACCAAGTGTCCCAACTTGAGGGGGAGTATTAGACGATATTTTCGGAATTGGTTATATTTGGTGTATCATATAGTTATTGCGTTATATTGTTACCTTATTTCTAAGTCTTAGAATAGGTAAGTAAATAATTATGGGAACATGTATTAGCTATAAATACGTTTTCATTGTACATGATTATCAATTGAATATACAAGAACTTTTCCTCAAACAATTGTCTGCTATTTCTTTAAAGTTGCTGCTGCAAAACCGAAACAGAGCAGAGTACTCTGTTTTGGTGCAACTATTTTGGAGGTGTTTTAGGGTTCTTTTAGGGTTCGTTTCGACTTTTTCTTGTGTGTAAGATGTAATGGAGTTCTAAGGGTTGTTAATGGAGTTATAGTTTGGGTTTATATAGAGGAGTTTGAAGAGTTCAAATAGGGTTTCGAGTGAGGAAGTAGCAGTTTTGTGTGACTGCACTAAGCCTGCGTTTTTCGTGGGTTTACTAGGGTTTTGGAGGGGGGGTTTCTTGATGGGTAAGGTACCTAATGTGGGTAGGGTTAATGGGTAAGTTATTTGGATCAGGTTTGAGCTCGATTTGTGGGCTGAAAGTGAACCGCGCGTGACTAGTAAGGGGCTGATTGTAGGCCTCAGATTTGGGCTGTTTTGGCACGAAATTCAAAGGCTTGGGAATGCTAATAGTGAGGTTTGATAAGTGGAATAGGAGGGGGAAAGGTAAGGTCGAAATCTCCTAGAAAATTGGGCTCAAAACGGCTTCAAAATGAGCTGAAAAGACCGTCGTAAAATAGAGTTTATAAATTTCTTTTAATCATCGTTTTAAACAAAATGAGACGGTAAAATGTAAAAGTTCAAAGTCGAATTTTCAAGTCAAGTTTAAACAAATGTATATTTTATTTTCAATAAAATAATGGAACTCAATTTTTAAAATGAATTAAAAGCGAACCACAAATAAAGACAATGTCTAAAACGAAATACATGTTGTCCTATCATCATCGGGTGTTCGGCGGGATTTCTATAAATGCTTGTATCGACGGATACGGGTATCTATGCATCCCCGTATTCATGGCCTGATAGATCTGAAGTCAACTTTGCTCAAGAACAACGAGGTAACACCTGCACCTGTCCACCTTTTTTAGAGTATAAATTCTCTGTTGACATTGCAGGATTGATCAAACGACTTAACGACATAGGATACACTGTCAAATGGCCAAGAAAGACTGACAACCCCAACTCCAGGAACGATACAACCAGGTGGTGTGAGTTCCACATGGATTTAGGGCATTAACCTGATGAATGTATATGCCTTCGCAACCAAGTTGCCTAACTGCTAAAAAAAGGCTACCCGGAAAGATCTGTTGCAGTCAAGAGGTAAAAATGACAACTCAGCCATGAGAGATCAAACCAGAACGTGACCTGCCATAAAGAAGAAACAAATCCTTCGCTAACCTGGTGAATACATTCAACCAGCAATTTGTCAATTTGTCAGCTACATGGAACTTGAAAATCGATCCGGTGAACTATACAAAATAAAACAAAAATCAGAAGAGACGCTCAAGAGGTTCCTGGCTAGATTCAACAATGAAAAAGGTGTCCACTTCAAGGTGTGATGTCGGGACAACCGTGGAAGCATTCAGACAGAGATTGATACCAAAGAGCGACCTCTATGTCGATCTCACCAAATACCCCTGTTATACCTTCGAGAATGTCCAGGCAAAAACGCTCGCTCATATCAGACTGGAAAAGGACAAAAGCTTCAAGTCAAAAACGTCAGCCAACGGAGCAGAATATTAATAGTCCAAGAGAAAGAGTACCAATTACAGAGGAAACAGTTCCAGGTCAGCCCCGTATTCATGGCCTGACAGATCTAAAGTCAACTTTGCTCAAGAGCAATGAGGTAACTCCTGCACCTATCCACGATTCGAGGGTATAAATTCTCTGTTGACATTGCAGGACTGATCAAATGACTTGACGACATAGGATACGCTGTAAAATGGCCAAGAGAGACCGACAACTCCAACTCCAGGAAGGATACAACCACGGGGTGTGAGTTCTACATGGATGTAGGACATATAACTAAAGAATGCATATGCCTTCGTACGCAAGTGGCCTAACTGCTAAAAATAGGCTACCTGAAAGATATGATGCAGTCAAGAGAAAAAAATGACAACTCAACCATGAGAGATCAAACCAGAACGTGACCTTCTACACCCACCACCAATCTATGAAGTAAAATTCATAAACAAAGATAAAAAATATGCAGCTGACAAGCTCATCAGCAAAGAAAGTACCCAGGGTAACAAAGATGAAATCACCATATAATCCCAGAAATCTGTCTCAGATCACCATTGATTATAGCGACATGCAAGGAATCCCTGCCCTACACCATGATGGTCTAGTGATCTCCATGAAAATTAAAACTCTTTGAGTGCTAAAGATCCTTGTCGATGGAGGAAGCTCCGTAAACCTGATAATGCTAAATATCTTGAAAGCAATGAAAATCAAAGGATCAAATCACGAAGAAATCAAGCGTCCTGGTGGAATTCAGTAGCGAGACTAGAAGCAGCCTGGGAGAAATATAATTGCCAACCTATGCCGAGGGAGTATCGTCTTATGAAAGATTTAAAGTCCTAGATTGCAAGTCTTCCTATAACGCAATCCGGCGGAGACCATGGATGCATAATGTAAAGGTCATTCCTTTCATATACCATCCGTGTGTCAATATTCCAACTGATTGAGGGATAACAACAATCAAAGGTGAGCAGAAGTCAACCCAGGAATGCTATACTAAGGCTTTGATGCCCTCCAAGGCAGGTAAGTCCCTCGCCTAAAAATTACCGCATCCTGCCGGGAGTACCTATGTAGCACAATCCCAAGTGGAAACAAATCAGATAATTCTGGACCCCGAGTAACCTAACAAGTATGTATTGGTAGGATATGATGCCCCTGACGCTGTCAAACCAAGGTTGGTAAGCTTCGTTAGGAGTAAATCTTATTCTTTAGCGTGGTCTCATCTGATATGACTGGTATTGATGTTGATGTTATAACTTATAAAATCAAGATTGACACATCTTTCAAGCATGTGCAGCAGAAAAGACGCAAATTTGCTCATGAACGAAATGTCATCATTAATGAGGAGATGGACAAACTCTTGGATATGGGCATAATTAGGGAGATCATGTACCCTGAATGGTTGGCCAATGTAGTGGTGGTGCAAAAAAAAAGAATAGCAAATGGAGAGTCTGCGTAGATTACACTGACTTGAACAAAGCCTTGCCCGGAAGATCCATTCCTGTTGCCACACATAGATACCATGGTAGACGCAACAACAGGACTATTTTACAAGATATTGATCGAGTCTGTCGCAAGCCCGATGCAAAGATAAATTACCCAGACTAGGCTAATAACAAATTAATGTAATTAGGGAAGTAGGGGTCGATCCTCAGGGAGATGTTGTTTCCTATGGATTGTGAATCGTCTCACAGTTGAGTTTTATCTAATGATTCTCTGGGTTTTGGATTTTGTGATGTCTAAACTAACGAAAGGCATAAATAAAAACAAACTGAAATGAAAACGATAAAGCAAATGATAAATTAACAATAATGAGAAGCATCTAGGGAAGTAGGTTCACACATGTAGATTGACATATTGATGAAATTGGATTTGGGATATGCAAATAATTCAGTGAGCGTTCGTAAGAATGGTGTGTTCATTACAATCATAGATCAGATGGTCTAGCAGGCTTTTTATGCGATTTACTAGGTCTTAATCCACCATGTCATGCTTTGTCTATTCAAATCTCGTATGTCCACTTTGGAAAAGAATTCCATACTAGTCAATGATTGTGATCAAGAATCGTCAACTATCGTTAAAGTCCAAACATGCATAGACACAATGTTTTAAAAGCACAATTTCTTTTATCCAATTATCATCTGTTAGTCAATCTAACATGGCTACCCTACACCCTAGAAAGGTGACTACTCACTCATGATTATGTTTATGTCTACGATGATATTAACAATAAAAACTAGGATAGACATTTTTAGTTGATTTTAACAATAATTTAGACTCTTTATGTGGTGATAATAACGATGTTATATGACAATCTAAGAAATGAAACTGCGATTATAACAACATGAAAATGAATCTAAATGATATGAATAGTAAATAACAATCAAATGGGAAGCAATTAAGAACAATAAGCAAAGGATAAATTAGAAATACCTAGGTGACGATCAATGATGAAAGCGATAACAATAATAGAAATCCCTCGCATAGAAATACCGTACCTTGAATTACAACTCTTGAACCCAACAAATTAGATACAAAGATTGAAATTCTTATTGAACTAAACTAATGTTTTGATATGAAATGGACATAAATAAACTAAGAACAAAAGACAAAAGTAGAAGACAATCTAAACTAGAAAGACTAAAACTAAAGAGAAAACTAATAAGAAGATTGTATGAGATATAAGATGAGATTGTGTTGGATGGTGTGTTGTGTTGTGAGGCTAGAGCATCTATTTATAGTATTAGGGTTTCGTGGAGAAGAGGTCGGGCATTAAATACATAAGACAAATTTAGGAAGAAGGAGCCGCAATGCTTGGATCAGCACACATCCCCGATCGGGTACACACTTACCCGATCGGGTAAGTGGTCTTCTGGAAGCTCTTGACTAACGCTTCATCTTCCTTTGCTTGACTTGACTTCCAACATCCCCCTTGACTTCTACAATCGAGTTTGTTGATAGGATTTGATGTAAAGCGATGAATTTTTTCGCCCAATTGATTGATCTTCCGACAACTACGAAACTGCCTTTGCTCCTTCTCTCTTTCGAATTAGTGAACCTTCTTAAAATGACTTACACATGGTCAAGCTTTCTTCTTCGAATCGTCGGGTTCTAGGCAAATGCTCGGGATTATAGAAAAAGGGCGTAGAAAATGCTTCATTAGCGACGGAATATTTGCGACGGACATAAATACCGTAGCAAAAGAGACATTGCGACAGATCCTGCGACGGAAATTCAAACTTGCGACGGAGTTGCGACGGAAATTCCGTACCAGAGTTTTCAGCCATGGCGCCTAGACATTTCACATGGCGGGAACGTCTGCGACGAAATTTACGTCGCAAGTCCGTCGCAGAAGTGCAAACTTGCGGCGGAATTAGCGACGGAAATTCCGTCGCAAGGTCAAATTATTGACTTAAATATTCTAACTGAAAAAGGACAAGTGGCAGTTTCCTTGTGACGGAATTGCGACGGAAATTCCGTCGCAAGACTTTTTAGTATATATTGCGACGGAAATTCCGTCGCAGGATTTTTTTATATATCCACACAGCGCTCTCTTCTTCCCGTGTTTTGTTTAATAAATCCCAAAACAACGCCTTCACCAAATCGTCCAACGCCTTCACCGGAGCCACCTGCAAGACCACCGGCGCCAACCCAACCCGAGACCACCGGAGCCGCACCTACACCACCGGGTCTACCCTATAGGTACGCCCCTCTTTCTCTCTCCCCCTCTTCTTTAAATTTGCTTTTTTCAGATCTACCTTTGCTGGCACCGCCACCCCCTCCCCTTGCCGGCGCCACCCACCCCCTCCCCTTGCCGGCGCCACCTACCCCCTCCTCTTTCCTCCTTTTCCCCTTCCCCTTCTTTCTTCTCTTTCCCTTATTCCTCTCCTCTCTTTTCTGCCGGCCCCAACACCAAATCGCCTTCCGGCGCCACCCCCTCCCTGTTGGCGCCACCCCATCCCTACCCCCTGCTACACTGGCCCCACCCCATCTTTCCCTCCCTCCTTTAAATTGTTATAATTATTAATATAGTATAATTATTAATATACTTATATATGTTTTATATATGTTAGTATAATGTTATGTTAGTAGTGTATAATTAGTACAGTTTATGTTAGCATAATTTATGTTAATATAATATAATTAGTATAGTTTATGATACTATAATTAGTATAGTTTTATAATAAAAATATAATTTATGTTTAATTGTCATTGTTAAAATTATTGTGAAGGCAAATTGTGTTTATTTTTATGTTTAAGTTTGCATTATTATTGATTAATTGTGTTGTTCATATATGATATACCTAGTACCAATTCAAGAATTATACATTAGGTGTAATTCTTAAATAGTCCCTGTTTTGGGACTGTCTTTGAATCTTTCATGCCATTTAGGTGGTAAATACTAATTATTTTTTTAATTGTTATTTGACGATTAATTTTGGTTGACAGTTGCTTTAATGTTTTCTGAATACATATGTAGAGTGACAAGTCATTCAACATTGTGTATTTGGAGAACTGTATGGAACTGCTGCCGAATTTTCGTCTCATAACAATTAATTAAATGATTAGTATTTACTAATGTTATGAAAGATTCAAAGATGGGTTTAGGTTGGAGAGATAAGGACCCATGAGCTCGAAATATTGTTTTTTTTTTGCAGGTTGAAGATGTTAGATAGTTGTTGTTGTTGTTGATGTTGATGTTGTTGTTGTTGTTGTTGTTGTTGTTGTTGTTGTTGTTGTTGTTGTTGTTGTTGTTGTTGTTGTTGTTGTTGTTGTTGTAACTGTTGTTGGAGGTTGTTTGTGTTGTTGTTGTTGTTGTTGTTGTTGTTGTTGTTGTTGATGTTGATGTTGTTGTTGTTGTTGTTGTTGTTGTTGTTGTTGTTGTTGTTGTTGTTGTTGTTGTTGTTGTTGTTGTTGTTGTTGTTGTAACTGTTGTTGGAGGTTGTTTGTGTTGTTGTTGTTGTTGTTGTTGTTGTTGTTGTTGTTGTTGCACTTTTAGTTCTTGTTGTTATTGTTTTGAATATTTATTTAAGTCGATAATAATAATTATAAACGTGTATGTAGATTTGAAATGAAAAGAGTACAACGAGCGTGGATGTATGAAAGATTGGATTGTAATAAAAAATTAAGGCAAGAGTTTGTAATGGGCGTTAATGAATTCATTAATTATGTTAAGAAACAAGAAGATTACGGTAGATGTAAAGAAATTAGGTGCCCGTGTATAAAGTGTAGAAATAGAAAATTTTTAGCCGAACAAGAAGTACGAAAACACCTAGGGCTTTGGGTTTTTCGCGATGACTATTATGATTGGGTGTGCCATGGTGAGAATTTTTCCGTTGAGGAGAGGTCTGACAATCCTTATAGGGATATGGTGGAGGATGCGTTGCGCGAGAACATTAATCAAATTAGAATGAAAAATGTTGACGCCGAAGTGGTTGATGAATCTCCAAATCCTAATGTAATAGCCTTTTTCAAAATGTTGGAACATGCCAATAAACCGATGTATGAGGGGAGTCGTCTCTCTGTTGCAGTCAGATTCACGGTTGTTAAGTTTGAAATGTGAATACAATCTACCCCACAAATGTGTAGATGGTATCGCGTCAATTATAGGGGACATTATTCCTGAAAATCATGTTATGACGCGTAACTTCTATGAAACCAAAAATATTCTTAAAGCTCTTCAACTCCCTTATGAAAAGATAGATGCGTGTGAAGCAGGATGTATGTTGTTTTGGGAGGATGATAGTCTTCTCGATAAGTGTATAAAATGTGGTAGAGATCGATATTGTTAGACCAATTCATAGTTTTGATAATGACACGTGTTTACGTAATAATATGTTTTACTCGATATATCATATGCGTGTAATTGTGTGCTTTAGTCTTATTATAGCTAGCAACAATTATGAAAAGAAAGATCAAAGTTAGGCATAACTTTGATAAAGTCTGTGAGACAAAGTTATAACAACTTC
>JAIUZE010004055.1:0-12100 GCA_022085475.1 Heliosperma pusillum
TATATATATATATATATATATATATAGAGAGAGAGAGAGAGAGAGAGAGAGGTGGGTTCAAATGAGTCTCCCCCTCATCTTTGAGTCCTTGAATCCTCATCCAAGCCCTTGGATTAAAAGGATAAAGGGCTGAGATTGAAACAAAATGAGTGGCCAAGATTGTAAGTCACACACAATCCACCCTTCAAACCCTAATATAAAAGCCATTTTTCACTCTATTTCATTCATTTTCACATCACCCATTCTCTTTCTACCTCCCTTCTTTCTCTACTATTCTCTAAAAAAAAACCAAAAGAAAAACCCAACCCACCTTCACCCTACACCGCAACCTTCACCTCTCCACCTTCCTCCTCCTTTCCACCTCCCCCTGCCGCGCCACCTTCACCCTACACCGCCGCCTCCACCCACCTTCACCTCTCCACCCAAAAAATTAACCACCTCCTCTCCCTCACTCACAAAACCCGACAACCACCTAGCCTACCCCTCCACCGCCGTCCGCCGCCCGTCGCTCCCATGCACTGCCGCCGTTCCCCTGCCGCCCGTCGCTCCCCTGCTCTTCTCGGCTCCCTCCTCCCCGCTCCCATGCCGCCGCCCTCCACTCCTCCAACCACCACTAACAACTTTCAATTTTTCTCAATTTTTTTCTCAGATCTGAAATATTTGGGCTATATTGGTGTTGGTTGTGGAGGGTAAGCACGTGGGGATGGTGGTCGGAGGGTT
Source organism: Heliosperma pusillum (assembly GCA_022085475.1). Lineage (NCBI taxonomy): Eukaryota > Viridiplantae > Streptophyta > Magnoliopsida > Caryophyllales > Caryophyllaceae > Heliosperma > Heliosperma pusillum. The sequence continues at coordinate 721 of JAIUZE010004055.1, forward strand.
GGAGGCGGGTGGAGGAACTTTTCTTCTCATTTTTTTTTGTGTTTTTTTTCAGATTTATATTATCATATTTTAGCCATTTTTTGAATATTTTTTTAGATCTGAAAAAATGTAAAAAGGTTAAAAAATACAACCACTATCATTTCAAATCTTGTTTTTTATTTTTCAGATTTATTATGTTTTCTATTTTATTTTAGATCTCATTATTTTTATATATGTTGTTTTTCTATTTTTCAGATTTATTCCCCTAGTTTTATTTTAGATCTCGTTTTTTCATTATGTATTTTTTGTTTCTAGATCTAATTTATTTATTTTCAGATTCACTTCTTTTTTTTTTTTTTTCGTTTTTCATTTTTTTGAATTTCTTATGACTTTCTATTTTATTTTTATCTCGTTTATTATTTTTTTTTGTTCTCATTGTTTTTGTTGGTGGGTTATTGATTATTTTTATATCTAAAATTACACAGTTATGGACTAAAATTACACAATTATGTACTAAAGTTGCACAATTTTGTACTAAAGTTGCACAATTATGTACTAAAGTTACATCATTATGTACTAAAGTTGCACAATTATGTACTAAAGTTACATCATTATGTACTAAAGTTGCACAATTATGTACTAAAGTTGCACAGTTATGTACTAAAGTTGCACAGTTATGTACTAAAGTTGCACAGTTATGTACTAAAGCTGCACAGTTATGTACTAAAGTTGCACAATTATGTATTAAAGTTGCACAGTTATGGACTAAAGTTACCCTATTAAGGACTGAAGTTATGCTATTAATAACTAAAGTTACATTAGTATGGACTGAAATTACACTAGAAAAGACTAAAGTTACCTAAACATGTCTTAAATAATTCAAATTAATATACTAAATCTCACTTTAGTATAAAGTTACACTATAATTGACTAAAGTTACACAATTAATAAATAAAGTTTCACTAAAGGTTAAAGTTACACTTATAAAAATGTTAAAATTAAATCATATTTTAACTTAAAGTTACGCAATTAAGAATTGAAGTTATACTCATAAAAAAAACTAAAATCACATAAATTTGTTTTAAAATTATATAAATTCAAAATTATAAAGTCGAAATCACATTTTAGTTTAAAGTTACCAAAATAATGGTTGAAGTTACACTCTTAATGACTGAAGTTAGCCTCTTAAAAAGGCAAAAATCACATAAACTTATCTTAAAGTTACATAAATTCAAATTTATATACTCGAAATCAGATTTTATTTTGAAGTTACACAAATAATGGTTGAAGTTACACTCTTAATGACTAAAGTTAACCTCATAAAAAGGTAAAAATCACATAAACTTATCTTAAAGTTACATAAATTCAAATTTATATACTCGAAATCAAATTTTATTTTGAAGTTACACAAATAATGGTTGAAGTTCCACTCTTAATGACTAAAGTTACCCTCATAAAAAGGTAAAAATCACATAAACTTATCTTAAAGTTACATAAATTCAAATTTATATACTCGAAATCAAATTTTATTTTGAAGTTACACAAATAATGGTTGAAGTTACACTCTTAATGACTAAAGTTACCCTCATAAAAAGGTAAAAATCACATAAACTTGTCTTAAAGTTACATAAATTCAAATTTATATAGTCGAAATCACATTTTAGCTTAAAGTTACAAAAATAATAGTTGAAGTTATACTCGTAATGTAGGTGAAAGTCATTAAAACTCACTCATTTGGTTCTAATCTTGTCCCTTCATTTTGTTCTAATCTTGTCCATTCATTTTTCTTTTAATCTTAGCCTTCTATCTTGTTCTAATCTTGTCCCTCCATCTCTTTCATCCAAAGGGCAAGATTAGGACTCATGGACTCAATTTTGAAGGTGGACTCATTATAACTTGCCTATATATATATACAGAATCAGGCTCCTGTGCGAACTAGTAGTTGGGTGCGATATGTACGAACTAATAAACAAGATTGGATGAACTTGCATAAAAGGTACAATTAACTCTCAAAACAATGTCACTCTCATATCCCTCCAAACCCGTCGCCTACCCACTTTCCTCCTTCGTTCTTATTATACCAGCCCCAACCGTCATATCATCGTCGGAGCTCCGACATCAACTTTGTCGGCGAAAACCCATAGCTTATTCATCGTCGTCGGCGGTTCGCGCCTTCCTCCTTTCGTCCCTTTCTCTGTAATTTGAGATTAACCACGGGTAGCTTCCGCCATCGGTCCATCGACTGTAGACGAACCCCAAGTCCTCCCCTATACATTTAACACAGCGCACAAGATGTCGAAGGTCCCACTACCATCGACAAAATGAAACATCTGAGGTCAGGCCAAACCCATGTCGTCCTATAGATCTGAGATTTTGAAATTCTTGGTGAAGTGAGTATGGTGGTTGTGCGAATGGCTGGGCATGATTGGGTCACCGGTGTGTGACTGATTAGCCGTTTGATGGGGTGAAAGTCATGGATTTTTGGTGCTTTGTGGCAATGGGATGGGCGGTGATGTCGCGAGTGGGGTCGGTGGGAGGCTGGCGTAGTGGTTTCGAGGCGAGGAGAAGGAAATTGAAGTAGAATATGGCGTGGTGGTGGTTATCAACGTGGTATGGATGACCGGCGGTGGTGAAATGTGGTGGTGGAATGATGAGTGGTGCTGGTCGTGGTGATTAGTGGTGGTGTTGTATGTGGTGGCTGTGAGGGTGAGGTAATGGCTGGCGGGTCTAACAGTGGTGGTGGCGTTGGTGGCGGTGGCGGTGGCGGTGGCGGTGGTGGGAGTGATAGTGGTGGTGGTGGTAGCGGTGGATACACATAATACCACCCTAGATACATTTGGTATTTCTACTGGATACACATTGTATTACTACTGGATACATGTGTATCCAGTAGTATTACCATGTGTATCCGGTAGTAATACCACGTGTATCTGGGGTAGTTCGTACAGTTCGCACCGAACTTAAGTTCGCACGGGAACCCGCCCCTATATATATATATATATATATATAGTCAGGTTCAGGTAAGTCCCTTCATTTAGGTGAATCCCTAAGTCCCAATCTAAGCCATTAGATTTTACAAGAGATGGAGGGATGAGATTAGAAGAATTAATACACTCACCTACTACTAACTAAGGCTAATTTGAATTTTTGAAATTTTAGAACAAGTTTTTATCACTGTATCACAAATTTATGTAACTTTAGTTTTTTACGAATGTAACTTTAGCCTTTTAAGGTGTAACTTTATACTAATTTAGTCATTTTCGAGTGTAACTTTAGCCTTTAATGGTGTAACTTTATGCTAATGTAGTTCATTTTATATATTAATTTTTATTTATGTAATTTTAAGCAAATTTTTATGTAACTTTGGTATTTTAAAGTGTAACTCCAATATTTTACGAGCGTAACTTCAGTCATTTAAGGCTATTTTGTATATAAAAATTTGAAACTATGTAACATAAGGTAATTTTGAATATATAAATTTGATTATATGCCATTTTATGTAACTTTAGTACAAATTTATGTAACTTTAATAAAAAGTTATGTAATTTTAGTCAAGTTTTTTGTAACTTTAGTTTAAGTTCTTGTAATTTTAGTCCAACTTAATGTAACTTTTAACTCAAATTCATGAAAATTTAGTCGAAATTAACGTTTTTTCAGTCCAATTATCTGTAACTTTAGTCCTCATAAGTGTAACTTTAGTCTAAGTTTATGTAACTTTTGAGTGCATGTGTAACTTCGTGAGACGGTGTGGTGTCACTTTACTCCTGACAACCTCCCACCAGCCCCTACAATAACAACACCAATAACGACCAACACCACCAGCCTCCCTCTCCACCACATCAACAGCCCAACAAGAACACAACATTCAATCTGGAAAAAAAGAAAAGAAAAGAGGAAGGATGCGGAAGGAGGCGGAAGTAGAGGACAATGAAGGCGGCGGGTTGGGAGGGGGGAAACGTAGGCGGCTGAAGGAGAAGGAGGCAGCAGAGGCGGGGCTGGGGCGCGGATGAAGGCGGGACATGGGTGACGGTGAGGCAGGGGCGACGACGAGAGCGTGGTAGGGGTGACGGCGGTGGGTAGGCGGCGGTGCGTGGGTAGACAACGGTCCATTGGCTGGCGGAGTGCGTGAGCTGGAGGCGGTGCGTGGCTTGTTGTGGTGGGTGGCTTGAGGCGGTTTGAGAAAAGTAGAGAGAGAAGTGGGTAGAGAGAGAGGGGGTTTTGGTTTTCTGATTAGGGTTTGGGTGGATTTGGGAGTATTTATATTAGCTTGTTATTTTTTGTTTTAATCTTAACCATTCATTTATTTGATCTAATGGTCTAGATTAGGACTCATGGACTCACCTAAGAAAGGTGGACTTATGTGATCTTATTTCTATATATATATGTATATAAATATATATATATATATATATATATCTATCTATATATATATATATATATATAGAGTCAAGTTATAATGAGTCCACCTTCAAAATTGAGTCCATGAGTCCTCATCTTGCCCTTTGGATGAAAGAGATGGAGGGACAAGATTAGAACAAGATGGAAGGCTAAGATTAAAAGAAAAATGAATGGACAAGATTAGAACAAAATGAAGGGACAAGATTAGAACAAAATGAGTGGGTTTTAATGACTTTCACCTACATTACGAGTGTAACTTCAACCATTATTTGTGTAACTTTAAGCTAAAATGTGATTTCGAGTATATAAATTTGAATTTATGTAACTTTAATATAAGTTTATGTGATTTTTACCTTTTTATGAGGGTAACTTTAGTCATTAAGAGTGTAACTTCAACCATTATTTGAGTAACTTCAAAATAAAATTTGATTTCGAGTATATAAATTTGAATTTATGTAACTTTAAGATAAGTTTATGTGATTTTTGCCTTTTTATGAGACTAACTTTAGTCATTAAAAGTGTAACTTCAATCATTATTTTTGTAACTTTAAAATTTATTTGTGAAACTTCATTTATTAACTGTGTAACTTTAGTCAATTATAGTGTAACTCATGTTTAGGTAACTTTAGTCTTTTCTAGTGTAACTTCAGTCCATACTAATGTAACTATAGTCATTAATTAAGTAACTTCCTTAATAAGATAACTTTAGTCCAGTGCAACTTTAGTCCATAATTGTGAAACTTTAGTACATATTAATGAAACTTTAGTCCATAATTGTGAAACTTTAGTACATACTAGTGAAACTTTAGTACATAATAGTGAAACTTTAGTACATAATAGTGAAACTTTAGTACATACTAGTGAAACTTTAGTACATACTAGTGAAACTTTAATACATAATTGTGAAACTTTAGTACATAATTGTGAAACTTTAGTACATTTTAGTACATACTAGTGAAACTTTAGTACATACTAGTGAAACTTTAGTACATACTAGTGTAACTTCAGCCTATACTAGTGAAACTTCAGCCCATACTAGTGAAACTTTAGTACATACTAGTGAAACTTTAGTCCATAACTGTGTAATTTTAGATATAAAAATAATCAATAACAAAAAAAATAAAAAACGAGATAAAAATAAAATAGAAAATCATAATAAATTCAAAAAAAATGAAAACTTTAGTACATAAAAAACGAGATAAAAATAAAATAAAAATAAAACTAGGGGAACAAATCTGAAAAGTAGAAAAACAACATATATAAAAATAATGAGATCTAAAATAAAATAAAAAACAAAAAAAATGTGAAAAATAAAAAACAAGATTTGAAATGATAGTGGTTATAATTTTTAACCTTTTTACCTTTTTTCAGATCTAAAAAAATATTCAAAAAATGGCTAAAATATGATGGTATAAATCTGAAAAAAAAAAAAACAAAAAAAAATGAGAAGAAAAGTTTCTCCACCCGCCTCCAACCCTCCGACCACCATCCCTACGTGCTTACCCTCCACAACCAACACCAATATAGCCCAAATATTTCAGATCTGAGAAAAAAATTGAGAAAAATTGAAAGTTGTTAGTGGTGGTTGGAGGAGTGGAGGGCGGCGGCATGGGAGCGGGGAGGAGGGAGCCGAGAAAAGCAGGGGAGCGACGGGCGGCAGGGGAACGGCGGCAGTGGAGGGGAGCGACGGGCGGCAGGGGAACGGCGGCAGTGGAGGGGAGCGACGGGCGGCGGATGGCGGTGGAGGGGTGGGCTAGGTGGTTGTCGGGTGTTGTGAGTGAGGGAGAGGAGGTGGTTAATTTTTTGGGTGGAGAGGTGAAGGTGGGTGGAAGCGGCGGCGGGTGGAAGCGGCGGTGTAGGGTGAATGTGGCGCGGCAGGGGAGGTGGAAAGGAGGAGGAAGGTGGAGAGGTGAAGGTGGCGGTGTAGGGTGGGTGGAGGTGGCGGTGTAGGGTGAAGGTTGGTTGGGGTTTTCTTTTGGTTTTTTTTTAGAGAATAGTAGAGAGAGAAGGGAGGTAGAAAGAGAATGGGTGATGTGAAAATGAATGAAATACAGTGAAAAATGGCTTTTATATTAGGGTTTGAAGGGTGGATTGTGTGTGACTCACAATCCTGGCCACTCATTTTGTTTCAATCTCAGCCCTTTATCCTCTTAATCCAAGGGCTTGGATGAGGACTCAAGGACTCAAAGATGAGGGGGAGACTCATTTGAACCCACCTATATATATATATATATATATATATATATATATATATATATATATATACATATATATATATATAGAGAGAGAGATAGGTTCTTATGAGTCCACCATTTTTGTTGAGTCCATGAGTCCTCATCCTAGCCATTGGATGAGGGAGATGGATGGATGAGATTGTAGAGACAAAAACACACTTAACACTAATCATTTACCTATGCACTAATTAATTAACTTTCTCTCTCTAGCCTTTAGTTAATCACTTTTTAGCACTTTTGAATTTCTGAGATTTGTGAGTGTAACTTCAGCCCATATTTGTGAAACTTCAAACTAAAATGTGATTTCGACTATATAAATTTGAATTTATGAAACTTCAAGACAAGTTTATGTGATTTTAGACTTTTATGAGTGTAACTTCAGACATTACGAGTGTCACTTCAACCATTATTTATATAACTTCAAACTAAAATGTGATTTCGACTACATAAATTTGAATTTTTGAAACTTCAAGACAAGTTTATGTGATTTTAACCTTTTTATGAGTGTAACTTCAGTCACTACGAGTGTAACTTCAACCATTATTTGTGTAACTTCAAGCTAAAATGTGATTTCGACTAAATAAATTTGAATTTATGTAACTTTAAGAAAATTTTATGTCATTTTAGCCTTTTCTGATTGTAACTTCAACCATTATTTGTGTTACTTCAAGCTAAAATATGATTTCGACGGTACAAATTTGAATTTTTGTAACTTTAGACAATTTATATGATTTGAACCTTTTTATGAGTGTAACTCCAGTCTTTACAAGTGTAACTTCAAACCGTATTTGTGTAACTTTAATTTTAAGACATATTTATGTAACTTTAAAACATGTTTAGGTAACTTTAGCCATTTGAAAATTTTAATTTAAATTGATTTAACTTTAAGGCATATTTTGGTAACTTTAGTCCTTACTAATATAACTTCAGTTCTTAATTGTACAACTTCAAGCATAACTTCAGTCTCTTAATAGTATCACTTCAGTATCTTAATAGTGTAACTTCAGTCCCTAAAAGTGTAACTTCAGTCCTTAAAAGTGTAACTTCAATTTTTAATAATGTAATTTTAAGACATGTTATCTTTAGTCATTATTAGTGTAACTTCAGCCCAAAAACATCATCAATCATACTAAAATCAAAACATAATAGTGTAACTTAAACAAAATCATACTCTGTAACTTAAAACATATAAAATATAAATGTGAAATGTATAACTTAAGCAAAAACATATAAAACATATAAATGTGTAACTTAAGCAAAGTGTAACTGTTTTGGTAAAAAATCTACCGGGTGATATATTGTTAGGGTCGGGTCAAAATGATCAACTAGATTAGCTATCAATTAAGATGATGGAACAACGTAAGCAGTAAAAGGAAAATAAACCAACGTAATAAGGAAATAGACACAAGAGAAATGGTGACGCGGAAACCCAAATTGGGAAAAACTGCGGGGGGAGTCAGAATCCCGCCAAATATTATGCTATGAATTCTTTGTATGGGAGTAAGTGAGAACGTAAAGGAAAAGTTACAATAAACTTGCAGTTTTTGTGCCGTGATAATGAAGGAGATTGAGTATGGATATGATAATATGTGTTGATCCTTCTTCCACTTGTATTTCTCCCTTTTATAAGCTCTTCCCAACCCTAATTTACCCTATCGTTGGCCTCCAACTCTTCCTCCTAAAATCCCTCAACTTCCCTAATTTTGGGGGCTTTGTTATTTGACTCCTTCTTAGTCCCCCTGGCTGATTCCTGACTGGAGGTTGTAATGTGCTTCCTTGTTCCTCTTGCTGAGTCATCAATCCACTCCTCTTGTTTCGCTCCAACTACGGACTGCCACGTGGCTCACTAAATTTTGACTGAAAATTACCCAAACAATTACCCCCAAGAAATTGGCATTCATTGCTCTTGCCGTAATGATGGTAATTTCTTCCACTAGGGGTCATGTCCCATCAAATAACTTCCCTTACTAACCTACCAACTACCCCCCACTTTCTCACATTCCCCAATAACCACTTCCTCCAACCGTCCACCCCCATTATTTCCTTCTCCCAACTGTCACCTCACAAATCCCTCCTCTCTCTTTTCTACAAATAACCCTTCATTCTCTTTGACTTCTCCACTATTTTCTCATACCCCTCTCTTTCGCCATTCTCGCCGCCCCAGGTACTACTTCTATCTTCGTTATGGAGAACTTAGATCACCCCCACTCTCCCCCATCTCCGTCTTCCCCTTCGCCCAACCCCGATGTCTTCACTCCCACGGGAATCCTCCGTGAGCAGTACTCGAGTGATTCATGCTATTCCCACACTGACCTATCGGAAGTAAGGAGGCGGTTCGGTCTGGGCGAAGGTGTTGAGATCCACCTTCCCCTGCCCGGCGAGAGCGCCGACTTCCGCCGTCCAGGTTGGGCATGCCTCTTTGATTACCCATTTCTCTTGGGTTTAGTCTTCCCTTTGCCTCTCTTGATTCAGAGGTTTCTGGCCTTCAACAAACTGGCGACTTGCCAAGTTATGCCTCATGCATGGCGAGTCCTGGTTTCCTTATGCACTCTAGATGAGAATCATCAATTAAACATGGGTTTTGGAGAGTTTGCGGCCCTGTACACCTACCGATCATTGGGTCATGGTTTGGTGACCCTCCGTACTCGTGATTCCAAGAATATCGCGATATTCCTTCCTCCTAAAGTGAGGGATGAGGGGTGGTTCAAGCGCTTTGTTTTCGTGAAAATTAGTTCCATTACTCCCACCCCGACTACCTGTTTGATAAGTGGTGTCTGGTGGCAGGTACTTCTCGTGGCTGCTCTCTTTTCTTCTATTTTCCGACTCACCCGTCTTACTTGCTTTTCCTTTCAGATTTGGTTCAACCTGCTCCCACTACAGACTTCGCCGTGCTTACTAAGTTCTTCAACTTGCCTCCCTGCAAGAGGACATTTCCGCTCCTTCTGGAAGGCAAAATAGCTGGTACGTCGGAGGATCCGCTGAGGGTTGACAGTGAGGAGGAAGAAGGCATTGAGGAGGACGTTGAATCAGAAGGGGAATCCCACCATACTGCCGGACAGAACCAAGAACAACCATCAATGTCGTCAGGTACATTTTTGCCCCCTAGTTGGATCTCTGCTGTTCCTTCTGACATACCTCCTGACCTCTGGGCCCTTGCTTCTTTTGCAGCTCGATCTTCATTTTCCCTGGACTCAGTGATGGAGAGGAGGAAGCGGAGACTCACCCCTCTTGGATCTCAATCAGACCCTAAGAGGGCCACTGGTGTGACTCCTAAGCCGGCTGCTGTTCCTAGTCCTGCTTCTCCTCAATCCTCTGCGCATCCTCGGCCTCCCGTTCCTGGCACCACCAATCTTCTCCGTTTTCCCATGGGTTATGGGGGTAGTTCTGATAGCCCCTTGTGGCCTCAGTTGGAACATCTTCTGCTTCCAGGGCCTAATCGCTTACTTGCCTCCCAACCCCTTCCAGAGTTGCTGAGCAATGCCGTGGAGGCGGATTTTATGGTAAGAATAATCTCCTTGTTCGCTTCAGCCTTTCTCACCGGATGGCTTATCCTAACGTGTGCTCGTGCTTCTTCTAGAGTTTACAAAGGAGCCTTTTTCTTCAAAAAGGAGGTGGCCCGCCTGATGAAGGAGGTGAATACTTTCAAGGGGCAGAATGCGGCCCTGCAGGCTCAGCTTTCAGATGCTACGGGCGAAAAGAAGGCAGCCCAAGATCAGCTGGCCCGTACCCAGGAGGTCAACTGCTCTCTCATCACGGGTCTCAAGACGGCTGAAGGTCAGGCCCTCGCTCTGAAAAAGCTTCTCCTTGACTCCTTGCTCTATGCTACCTGGGAATCCAAGATCCAACGCATCAAGGAGTTCCAGGCTGGGCAACATTTGGAGTGGGACCTGGAGGAGGAAGAACGCCTGTTTGCGGAAGCTTTCCCGTCCAAGCCCGACTTGAGCATCCTAGGTGACATGGAGGCCTCCGATGGCGAGGAGGAAGTGGGGTGTTCTCAGGGGCCAGATGCCACTTTGGCGTCTGGGGCGGTTCCTGCTGAGGTGACCGTTCCAGCTGGGGAAGAGACTCCTGCTGAATGGGCCATTCCTACAGGATGGGCTGCCCCAGTGGAGGGAAGGGCTCCTGCTGACGAAGGTGTTCCTGCAGAAGATGTTGTGCCTGCGGGAAGGGATATGCCTGCAGCAGGGGATGCTGGCGTGCCTCCTGATGCTTCTTTATCTGCAGCAGATTAAGCGTTTGTAGTTAATGTTGTTGTTTTGTGGTTTGTAACCCATGGGGCCTTTTGTTTTGAACACTTTGTTTTTATCTTTTGCTTGTAAGATGTTATGCCCCTTGGTTAGGGTTTTTAATTTTGAATGCGTTTGTTGGTGACTTACTGTGTGTGGCGCGCTTTTCTTTGTTGGGAGTGCATTGATCTTGTGGGGAATGCACTGCGGGTGTGGGCCGGCAGGACTTTAGATGGTGGCTCTGGGGATTTGTTTGCCCTTGTTTTTGAGTGCCACGCTATGTTGTGGTGCCTTTGCTGGTACTGGGGTCTGGTTGCCCTGATGGAATACTACGAACGGTTTCCTTTTGTTCAGGCGCACGCTGTTGTTCCTGCAGAAGTGAGGTATTGCTCGTCCTGTTCTACTTTGGACTGCCAGGAGGTTAGGCTAGTAGGCTCTTGAGTACCCCCAGGGTTTAGGACATACTAGAAATATTTATGCTCCTAGAACCAAATATACGTGTGTTTGCTCCTAGTACCCCCAGGATTTTTTATTTATTTATTT
>JAIUZE010004056.1:0-15124 GCA_022085475.1 Heliosperma pusillum
TCGATTTATCAAATCTAGGTGTACCTTACGTTGATGATTGTACGTGGTATGATGGTCCCTTGTAAGAGGCCTTTGTAAAGGAATAATTAAGTTGTTTTACTATCGCCTTAAGTTTGAAAGGAGAAATTTTGTGGATTAAACCTTAAACCTTTTTCTCGTTCCATTATCCCTTTCCATTTCCTTTCATGCAAGTTCCTACTAAGCCCGATTCCTAGGAAATTGTTTTCTCTTATCTTTTCCTTTGCTTGGCTATCTTCATAGCTATATCTATCCAATATCTAGCTTTTGGCTCCCTGCCTCTAGCGTTCCTCTAATTTTCGTCCGATCTTATCGCGTTCGTGTTTCCCTCGAAATCTCCTTTCGTTTCCAATGTCATGGTGTCATTGTCTTTCCTCTGGTGAGATGATTAGGTTGTTAGCTAGCTTTGTGTTGATTTTGAACATGAATAGGATTTGGATTTAAACCTTAGGATGAATCTGTTGGCGGTATTGTACTCTCTTGATGGCTTCATTTATTGAGCTTGCTATTGTAGTGCTAATTTGGGAATCGAGTTGAGCGTGATGATAGTTCGTTGTTGATGGGTATTATATCGGTTGCTTAAGATATCATTTGGGAATTATATGTCTCTAATTGGTGGATTCTAAAAGAGATTTTGCTTTAGGGTAATTAAGCCGGTAACCAAAGTTTGAGGAGTATTGTCATAAATGAAAATGTATTCATTTTGAGTTTTAGATGATCTAGATGATTTGAATGGTTGTCTGATTGCCTAGTGATTGGTCATTGGTGGTTTGGAATTAGTAATTCTCTTTTATCCTTAAGGAATCATAGTTTGACATTGAGAAATGTTCGTTGCAAGCTTTGGATAGTGAGTGCTTGGTTGTTATGGAATATAGAGTTAGAATGGTGAACTCATTTATCTTGAGGATTATAATCACCCTAGTTTGCTAATGTGACTATTTATATTTGAGGCTTCGAGCGTAGTAATGATCGAATTAAGGATGTTATGGCGTATTAAAGAATCTTTATAACCGATAATGGATTGTGGATTTTCCCTTGTCGGGAGACTTTGGATGAGGCTAGTTGAATCGTAGATAATTATGTTTGTTGCTTTGATTGTGTTTTGACTTTCGAAGATGAGAAAGTTCATTGCAAATTTAGGATAATGAGTTTGAAGTAAACTGAATCAAGGGAATTTCATGGTAAGTCTCCTTTACCATGTGGATTGTTAGTTGTGGAGTCTACCGTGCCGATGGATTTCAGTAGATACTAAACGGATCTGAATAATTAGGTTCTTGGCCTGAAATCTCGTGATTATGGAATATTTTTGTAGGAATTCTGATGATTGAAAATGTTGAGTTGCAAATTGGATATATTGCATTCTCTTGAGGATTTGGTTTATTAGTAGAGTTAGGAAGGTCGAATTCTTGTAGATCTTCCTGCCGACTTTGTCTTAATCTTCCTATCCCTAAGAATTTGATTTGTTTTGTTTTTTGCGTGTTTTGTATATATTTTGTTATCGTGATTTGTGAACTTGATGTTCGAGTCGCTCTATGTACGTGTAATGTTCTGTTATTTGATTTTATCTTTGATAAAACCTTCAAATTTCTATATTGTATTTCTAATTTAACTTTTCAAAGAAGTTTAAAGATGGATTGTGTACCCTCTTTTTGGAGAAAATGGATTTCTTTTGCTTTTATATTTGGATTTTGCGTTTAGTTGGATGTTGGACTTATTATTGAAGACGTCTGGTGACTAGTCCTGCACTTACTAACACTTGTTTTGATTTTCGATTTCACTTTTTCGTCGTTTATTTGATTTTGGATAGCTAGAGTTCTCGTTCGCAACGGGCACTCTTGTGATTCGTAAATAAAGTTTCGCACTTATGAAAAATTTCCTTAAAACGTTTTCGAGAAGAACTTCGTTTCATAAATGTTTCTCTTGTAAAAGTTTTAGAGTTAATTTTGAAAACCGATTCTTGTCCTTGATACTGTTATTTTCTACTCTCAAGTTTCGAGGACGAAACTTTTTAAAAGGAGGGGTGATTGTAACACCCGGAAATGTACCCTATTTTTATAGTGAAAATATTTTACGGATACTTTTCAGCGAAATTAAGTTTTAATCGTAAATTTAATTTTCCGAGTCAAATTTAGAATTTCCGAGTTCGTATTTGGAATTTCCGCGAGATTCCATGTGAAACCCGTCTTAAGCCGTCATTGACTTTTGTTGACTTTTTCCTTATACATCTCATACTACCACTTAACCTATTTCTTCACAACTCAAACACAACACTTACTTCATCACTAAGAAACCATCAAAACCCTTGCCTCCATTTTGATCCAATCTTTGAATCGACTTATCTCATTCGTTTCTCGCTCAAATTCTCGTAAGTTCGTCTTATTCTTCCCCTATTAGCTTCCTCTATCCGTATTGATAATAAAATTACCGTCTTTCTCGCTTTTCAATTAATCCGTCTTTCTCAAAGGTGAATTATATTCATCTTTTATTTAATTCGTAGGTGGTGACCTCCAAGATCCCGACAAAGACTATTTCCTAATTGAAGAGGACCGTGACGCGGAGTGAAGACGCATAAAGGTAATGGTGAAGGGTTACTCGATATCATTTACGTGTTTTACATGTTATCTATGCTAGGAATCGTATTTAGAATACGATTAGTGAGTTTAGTAATTGTGTTGATGATGGTATATTTCGTTTGTTGAGAATTTAAATGAGAATCTATGATTTATGTTGATAATCGATAATTGTTAAATGTGGATCCTTAGTGAAATTGGTGATTTCGTGTGAATTGGACCCCAGTCGGTCGACCGGCAGCCGGTCAGACCACCAGCTGGGGCAGTGGCTGTATATTGTTGCATGTTACGTGATTTTTGTAGTATAAAGTTGGGCTCAGCCGGTCGACCGGCAGCCGGTCAGACCACCGGCTGAGACACCCCCTTCTTTTCCCTTGTGTTTCCTATGTTCCTTTGGTCCCAGCCGGGTAGCCGGCAGCCGGTCCCATTGACCGGCTGGGACACACTGACATTTCAATGTGGTTTTCGTATGATGCATGGCCTTAGCCGGGTAGCCGGCAGCCGGTCCACCTGACTGGCTGGCTCCTGCTGATGTTTCCTTGTAAATTTTGTTTACGGTTTTCATTTATAATAATTATGATCGTTCGTTTATCGTATAATTTTACGTAGTGACTTATAATATTAATGTTTTGAATATATGAGTTTTCTTTCGCTTGTATCACATGTTTTGTGACAGTTTTTGGTATGTTCCACTTTGAGTCGGTTTTTACAAATGTTACGGTTTGAGCACTATTTTGTCTTGTGCTTTGTACTCTCATTCCCTTGGCTACCTCCACGTTCGTAAGGCTGAATGTCGGAACGAGGAGGTATCCTACTGCTTAATTGCATGTGTAGTGGGCATACGACGACGTTGTTTGGAGTTGAACGCGTTGCGTTGATCGACCCGGCCGTCAAATGTTGTTACTTAGCGAGGTGGTGTTATTTGCATGTAGCGTACCGCTTGTTATGATGCTTGTGCTCTTTTCCGCCTCTTTCGTGAATTATCGACCGAATTTGGGGTACTCGGCGTCTATGATTGACCGAGTCTTGGATGCGAAACGTTTATCGCATGTCGAATCGGAACACGTTATTCCGAGAGTCTGGCCATGTTTAGACTAGGACCGTATTATTATCGTCGTCCTACCGGAGGAAATTAGTCTACATATAACGAAATGGATTGGATCGTAAATATGCTGCAGGAATGACTTTTCCCTGGATGCCTTTAATCCATACTTTGCCATGTACATCGTGCTAGTGCGTTTCATTTTTTACCGTGAGAGAGGTCGTCATTGTATTGTTAAGTGGTGGACGTGTTACATGATTGATTTCATGTCGTTGCATGACTAGGCATGGTTTTGTTTTGTCGAGTCTCAATCTTATCAAACTTATACGCTAACGGTGAGATTAAGCCCCTAGTGAGCGTTTTGTTTTGCTCCGAAAGGTCTCCCCCCGATCTTTTGTATCAAATGATGGATTCGGATTTATTTCTATATGCTCTTATCATTATATATTGAATTGCCTATCTATTCTTATCGTATCTCACATGTATATCTATATATGCATGCTTCTACTTTGGGTATTTCCTTTTATGTACGTTTGATGTGATATGGCTGGGAGAACCCGGAGTTACTCCCCACTGACTGTGGCGTTCATGTTTTTCATGGATGAACAGGTTGCTTGATTTGGGTGGCTTTTTGCTATGATATTTTGGGTTCGGGTGTGAGCTAGCGGGCGTAGTCCCTGGATGAAACACCTCTAGATGATTTTAGCTTGTTTGCTAAACACTTTTACTTTGTTAACATTTGGAGAGACTTCGTCTCTTGTTGTAGTTAATTTGTACCTTGGTTTGTAATATTTGACATTCCTCGTATATTTCTTCTTGCATGTATAAAAGTTTTAAAAACTTCATATTTCCGCTATATAATTCACATGCTTGTATGTTTTATATTTCCGCATTCGCGAGGGTTGTCACATCGGTAGACCCTTTTTGGCCACCGAAGGAATCCTCATTGATGTGAGGGAAGGGCGGCTAACCTTTAGGGTGGAGAACGAAATCTTTGAATTTAATCTTCCTCATTTAGTAAAGGGACCAATGTTTCATAAAGCTTACTCAATAGAAGCCATAGAAGAAGTGGTTGCAAAGGTACATGAAGAAGAGAAACATGAAGAAGAGACTCTACAAGTGGCACTTCATGATGAGGAAATGAGAGAAGACCATGAGGTAGATTATGAGCTTTTGAAGAAGGTGGAGGGCCTTCTCCCTCCAAAGATACAACTCAAGTCCCTACCTCTGTCACTTAAGTACACTAGTACAAAAATGACATTAGGCAACTACAAAAGGCTACGGTCCTTAAAATTAACCGTAGCTATTCACAAAAGGCTACGGTTGTTGGCCACTAACCGTAGCCAAATATAAATAAAAACATAATAGGCTTCGGTTCACCTATGTAACCGTAGCCAAAAGTGTGTATGTGCTACGAAATAAAGGCAACGGTGATTCTTTGACCGTAGCCATTTATCTAAATGAATTTGTTGAAGCATGTGAATTATCACTCGGCTTAATTATCCTAACTCCCTAGTACCCACACACAACCCTCATATTTCTTAAAAATCTACTTCACTCACATCTTATATTCTCACTCATCAAGTCATCATATTTTTCTTTACAAAAAAAAAAATTCACTCACAACTCCTTCATACCCTCGCCCAGCATCAATCCCATCACCATCGACGATGCAAGGTCTTCGCCAACACCATCGATCCCATCACCACCGACGACGCAAGGTCGAACCCCAAGCTCCTTACGGTCACGTCGCTACCACCCCACAGCACTTCTGGGCAACATCATCGCCATCATCAAGTCGCCACCATCACTTATGGCCGTTATGGGCAATTAAATATGGTATTTTTTTTCTGGGCAATCAATTCTTTGATATATTTATTTATTTATTTTTAATTTGATTTAATTTTTGTTTAATTCTTTGATTTAGGATTTCTCTTTTGGATTTTAATGGGGTATATGCAATCGATCATTATATATACCAGCCTTTTCAATTGTGTGTATGTACCAGTTTGACACATTTACATTCATTGGTTAATGTGAGTCATGATTTGCTTTTGCCATTCTTATCAATTGTACTGTATTTCAATTTATGATCAAATTTTTAAGATTCAACTGTGCAACACATATAAGAAAACTAGATCATTTGTCATAATTATAATTAGATAAAGATGGGATTCAACTGTCTTTCTTTTTGCGCTCTAATTTCAGGGGAGAATTTCATCATGGTACTCGATCTTGGTCCTTTGTCATAGGATAAATATGGGATACAGTGGCTTCGTTAGAGGTATCCATCTTGTCTCTAGCGCTTTGAATCTCATGCATGTTCTTGAATTTGATGAAGAAGAGTTAGGGATTAGGAATTTAGTTTTTTTTAACCATGTTGAGGAGTAGGGTTGGGGTTTTGTAATCATGTTAATCAGATATTATAAGGTTTGATGAGTGTAGTGGCAGCCAAGCCAATTAATTCTCCCTGTCACAAAATATGAAAAAGATGGTAAAATAAACACACATGATTTGGGGCATGTCGTTATCTTAAATGTTTTGCTAACAATATTTAACACGGAAAAGGTTGTATTAGGAAAAAGACATTCTCATTGATATGGGGTATTCATGGTTTTTAACAGCTTTTTTATTCTTACGATTTGAATAATTCAGGATGCCCGAGACGGATATCACAATCTTTGTTAACTTTTCTTTATTAGGCAGGCTGCGTCGTCTAAACTGCGTCTTTTGTGAAAATCTCCTTATGCTCATATTATGCTAGCAACTCCAGTAGTTAACTTCACATCCCATATTTACAACAATGCTACTCTATATACTTACGAATTAATACATTGGATCAAACTTTTACATGTTAAAAATCTCCTATGCATATACTAACTAGTTACGCCAAGTTCATCTTTTAGTTTGCCTGCTTAATTCGATTCATAAGAACAAGCAAGACAAGTTTTTTGGGATATGTTAGGCTTTTAGCTTTAACGTTTGGATTCGGTTGAGTTAAATTTGTGCTAGTTGTTGATAATTTGTCCTCTAAATGTTTCTTTGCTGGTGCAATAATGTGACCTGTTCAAGTTGTTCAGAAGTAGACATTGCAGGGTTTTTATTAAAATTAGTGAGAGTGGCCTATACAATTGTTGGTCTTTGATCCTCCCTAGTATTATAGTCTATATAGTTTTTTAGTATCAGTTTGCTTTTGTTCATGCCTATATCTACTAATGAAAACCATGTCTTTATTATGTATTTGTTCTTACATTATTGTAGTTTAGAGGCTATACTCTTCCTTGCCACAAGCGCCAAGATCGATAAGGCACTAAGTTGATGTTGGAGGAAAACTTTACACAATGGCTTATAAAGGGACAGCAGATATTCCTGCTCAACAGTCATTATTCTGTATTAGTTTCAGGTGAGAGGTGTAAAAATGAGTTCACTTAACATTACTTGATGGCTAAAAATTGTGTTATATGATAATTAGATAAAAAAAAGGTGGCTATTTTTCTGTTGAGATCGCTCACTTTGAATGTATATCTCTTTTGGTCTTCAATTATTAGCTTTACTGCATATCGGAATGAGAGTACAAGGATGCAAGCCGTATCCCCTTTTTACCACGCAAAACCCAGACCTCGTCTATTTGCGCACTACTTTGAATGTGATGTGAGCTTTATCATAGTCAAAAGTTGAATGATTTGTTGCAAATGTAGACATTTACATCAATATCTCTAACTTTTGCCTCAACAATCTAATGATATCTTCTATTTCTTTTCTCGCAGAGTATACGAGAGTGGATCCGTCACAGCATGAAGACTTATGTTTTATCGGAAAAAATATTCTACATAGAAATCTTGGCGGAAAAAATATTTTAGATAGAAATTTCGACTATCTTTGAAGAATGTGTAAATATATAGATTTGATGTATTAACATGCTCGTCATGGAATCGTATAAATTGAGTTTCAATTATAAGGCTTCAAAATATACAATCGTATTTTTTCTAGATCATTTGTTGTGTACCATTTTATAATTTTTTTTTTATAATTTTTTAGTTAGAAATGACTACGGTTCTTCTTATTCGACCGTAGCCTTTTTCTTAACATAAGGCTACGGTTATTCATATATAGCCGTAGCCTTTTCTTAACTTACGGCTACGGTTTAATAAAACAAACGTAGCCTTAAATATTTTTGGCTACGATTGAACAACCGTAGCCTTAAGTCCTTGACTTAAGGCAACGCCTTGATTTACTACGGTTGTATAACCGTAGCCATATGTCCTTTTTAACCGTAGCCGTAAGTGATTTTTGTACTAGTGGTACTCCTTTCTAGGTGAGGGAGAGACTTATCCCGTTATTATTAATGCTAATTTGAGTGAGCACCAAGAATTTGAACTATTACAAGTCTTGAAAGCTCATAAGGGCTCACTTGGATATAGCATTGACGATATCAAAGGCTTAAGTCCTAATCTTTGCATGCATCGAATAGTCTTGGAGGAGGGTAGTAAGCCAAAAGTGGATGGGCTACGTAGGTTGAACCCCAAGATAGCAGAGGTAGTGAAAACCGAGGTCATGAAGTTGCTTGAGGCCGACATTATTTACCAAATTACCGATAGTTCGTGGGTGAGTCCCGTGCATGTAGTACCCAAGAAAGGAGGGGTGACTATGGTGGAACAAGAGGATAGGACTCTCCTCGCTTCTAGGCCCGTGACCGGGTGGCAGATGTGCATCGATTATCTCAAATTAAATGCCGCCATCCTCAAAGACCAATACCCCATCCCCTTTATAGACCAAATGCTCGAAAGACTAGTCGGGCATTCCTACTACTCATTTCATGATGGTTATTCCGGGTTTTTCCAAATACCCATACACCCGGAAGACAAAGAAAAGACCACCTTCACTTTCCCCATTGGAGTGTATGCTTATAAGAGGATGCCCTTTGGGCTTTGTAATGCTCCGGGGACGTTTCAAAGATGCATGACGACAATTTTTGCCGATTTTCTTGAGATAAGTATGGAGGTCTTCATGGACGATTTTAGTGTCCATGGAGACTCGTTTCATCTTTGATTATTGAACTTGTCAAATGTCTTGAAAAGGTTTGAGGAGCACAACCTCGTCCTAAATTGGGAAAAATGTCACTTCATGGTGGAGGAGGGGGGTTGTATTTGGTCACGTCGTGTCTAAGAGAGGAATAGAAGTTGATAAGGCTAAGGTTTCGGGGATAGAGAACTTGTCACCCCCAACAAATGTGAAGGGAGTGAGGAGCTTTCTAGGCCATGCGGGCTTCTACCGACGTTTCATCAAAGATTTCTCCAAAATTGTCAAGCCTGTGACTTCCCTTCTTCTCAAGGACACCCCGTTTGTATTTGATGATTATTTATTGAGTGCTTTTTGTAGGTTGAAAAAGGCCCTTGTGACGGCTCCCATAATCCGCTCACCAGATTGGAGCCTTCCCTTTGAAGTAATGTGTGACGCCTTAGATTATGCGGTCGGGGCGGTGCTTGGAGAAGTGGTGGACAAGAAGCAGCATGTCATGTACTACACTAGAAAGACCCAAGATCAAACTCAAGTCAATTACTCTACAACAGAGAAAGAAATGTTAACTATTGTGCATGCCGTGGAAAAAGTTCAGCAATACTTTGTTGGTTCTAAGGTAGTGGTGTAATCGGATCACAAGATGCAAAACCAAGACTCTTGAGATGGGTCCTATTACTTCAAGAGTTCGACTTGGAGATTAGAGACAAGGCGGGTGCGGAAAATGTTGTTGTCGACCACTTATCTAGGTTGACTATCGAAGATCATGGGTTGAAAGATGAGAGTGGCCCAATTAATGAGTGGCTAAGAGAATATAGATTGATGATGATTAGTGGATAATCACCATGGTTTGCGGACTTGGCGAATTTTATTGTGAGTGGGTTCATTCCGGAGGAGGTAGATGCTAGAGCTAGGAGGACATTGAAACATGATTCAATACGTTACTTTTGGAATGACCCCCATCTTTTTCGTAAGTGTGGTGATGGCATGTTTAGGAGGTGTGTTTCAAGAGAAGAAGGATTGGAGATAGTGGATAGGATTCACAATTCGGCCTATGGTGGCCACCTTGGTACGTCACGAACTATTGCAAAGGTGTTACAAGGTGGTTTCTTTTGGCCATCGATGTTTATAGATATCCTATTGTGTCAAATCATGCGATAGATGTCAAAGGACGGGGAACATAGGGCAAAGAAACGAGATGCCCCTCAAAAATATTCTTGAAATTGAGCTCTTTGATTGTTGGGGAATTGACTTCATGAGACCATTCCCAAACTCTTGTGGGGAATGAGTACATTCTAGTTGCGGTGGACTATGTGTCCAAGTGGATTGAGGTCGTGGCTACCCCAACCAATGATGCGAAAGTTGTTATTAAGCTCTTCAAGAATACCATTTTTCCAAGATTTGGGACCCCGAGAGTGGTTATTAGTGATGGGGGTTCACACTTTAGGAAGAGCACCTTCAAGACTTTGCTCTCCTCTCATGGTGTCATACACAAGACCGCCCTTGCCTAACACCCTCAAACAAGTGGGCAAGTGGAGGTTTCGAGTCGTCAAATTAAAGCCGTCTTGGAGAAGGTTACAAGCAAAAATCGAAAAGATTGGTCCCAAAAGCTCCCTGATGTGTTATGGGCTCTTAGAACCGCCTTCAAAACTCCTCTTGGCACAACGCCTTACAAGCTTGTCTATGGCAAGGCTTGTCATTTGCCAATTGAGTTGGAGTATAAGGCGTGGTGGGATTTGAAAGAGATAAATTTTTACATTGACATGGCCGGAGAGAGGCGTTTCCTTCAAATGAGTGAGCTCGAGGAGTTGAGGCTTGATGCCTATGAAAGTTCAAAGGTGTATAAAGATCAAACGAAGAAATGGCATGACGCTAAGTTGGTGAAGAAAGACATAAGCGTAGGCGATCAAGTCCTCCTTTACAATTCAAAGGTTAAATTATTTCCGGGCAAGCTAAGGTCTAGATGTCGGGGCCTTTTAAGGTTGTTGATATATCGCCTCATGGCGCATTTGAGTTTTGGAGTGAATAAGGTGGCAACTTCAAGGTGAATGGTCATCGAGTGAAGCCGTATTATAATGGAGATGTTAAAGGCACAACTGAAATACTCTTTCTTGGGGATCCTCTTCCCGAGGTAGAGTCTTGTTTGTAATATCATATACTTTGATAGGTTTGGTGGAGTTCCTCAACAACCACCAATTTTTGTATAGAGCATGCATTTTAGGAGTAGTTGTGAGGATTTAGAATTGCATACTCGGGTAACAAGGTCCTTGGAAGAAGCTTTTTTCTTGGTGGTATTGGAACAAATGTAGACGGGTTTGGCTTGAAACCGTCTCGTTGGGAAATGATGATTGAGTCGTGATTGTTGGGTGACGTGGAAAAATTTTCTAGTGAAAAAAGAAAGGAGAAGAAGGGAAGAGTATGTGCTCCAGGCCGGGCACCCAGCGGCCGGTGCGCCGACCAGCCCAGATCACATCAGAGAGGAAAGTTTCGAAATGGAAATTTTTTTAACCTGTGCTCCAGGCTGGGCACCCGCCAGCCTATGCGACAACCGGCCCAGAGCGCATTAGTATGGAAAAATTCGAAAGGCGAAATTTTGACTTGTGCTCCAGGCCGGGAACCTAGCGGTCAGTGCCCAGACCGGCCTAGAGAACATCAGAGAGGAAAAATTCAAAATTTAAAAAAATTTGTCATGTGCTCCAGGCCGGGCACCCTGCGGCTAGTACCCAGACCGGCCCAGAACACAGCAGGGGATTTAAATCCCACCCGACGCCTCCTCCTTCATTCTTCTTCTTTTATTCTCCTTCTTCTCCACTTCTTCTAACTCCACAAAAACTTCCCCAAATCACCACATACTCCACTCAATTCCAATTAAACCTCAATAAAAGCTCACCTCACTCCACAAAATCTTCCCCCAAATCAAAACCCCCAATTGTTTTTCCCCCAATTTGGATTAATTTTTGCTCAAATTCACCATGGCTCGACAACCACCTAAGAAGAGAACTAGGGCTCAACTTGAGGCGGAACTAGAGGCAAGACTTCAACAAGTAATTGAAGGAATAGGTCCGGATGAAGATTTTCCGGATGTTGTTTTCACTAGTGAGGTTGCTAGAGGTAAGTTCCAATGCTTTAAACACCGCAACCTCCCCCATTCCTGATTTATTTGTAGAAATTCTATGAGAAACTTCGACCTTGATACCGTGACCCTATAACTCTTCAAGGGTTTTGGTATGGGAGAGCTTTATGGGCAGCATTTTCGCACTTATCCCCGTCTCATATGGGAATTTTTGAGCTCATTTAGTCATGAAAAGGACCCTAATTCGGGCATGGTCAAGTCAATTAGCTTTCGCCTAATTAATGTTGATTTTACCGTCTCCTTGGAGAAATTTTGTAAGATTTTGGGTGTCAAGTTTCACAAGACTTACAAGGTCCCGGATGATTTTAACTTGAATGATGTGTGGACCGCTATTTCGGGGGATGAAATTTGAGAAAGGGGCTAAGAAACCGGCTAATGCTTGCCACAACGCCCCAATTCGAATTTGGCATAGATTCATGGGTGGAATTTATTTGGACGGGAAGAAGGCCATAACTTTAGGTCCGATGAACTTTCAATTTTGGCGGCTTACTTGTTTCAAAAGCCGAAGAAGTTGGGGTAAACATTGGCCATCACGTTGCTCTTCATTTCCAAAAATTAACAAATAACGATCCGTTTAGCCCAACATGGATTCACATTGGGGGAATCGTCACAAAAATTGCCAATGCTCTTTGCAAGAGTGCTTTTGATGAGAGGAAATTGAAGTATTTTAAGGGGCAATCTTTATTGACGGAGGATTACTTAAGGAAAAAACTTGAGTGGATCGTGAGGGACCCCGAGGACGGGAAATTCTATTGGCAGGTTCTAGGGAGCAACTCAATTCCCCTCCCAAACAGTTAGGATATGAGGGTTGTACCCGATTCTGAGCATTATCTCCTCCCCTTAGAGGAAGAGGACCCTCAAGAACCACTTGAAGACCCTCAAGAACCGTTAGCTCCCATCACAACTTTTAGGCGGGACCCGACTATTCCCGTCACCACTTATAGGCGAGAACAACAAGGCCTAACTCCTACCTCCTTGCCTTATGTGAACCCCTATTTTATTCATCATCAACCACCCGTGCAACAATGGCGTCCATGACCTCATTCTTCCCAACGCGAGACATCCTCTTCTACCACTCCTAGCTACCCATCTTTAGATCCGACCTTGATTAAGTTCATGGTCAATATGACTTTGGCCTCCGAGACGGCGGCTAAGGAGAGAGAGAGACTGCGGTTAAGGAGAGAGAGGATGAGACTACGGAGAAAGCGATCTTGTCCCAAAAGATGGATCGGATGTACTATGACTTGGCACTTGGCCAATACCCTTCCTATGATAATTGGTGTAGGGAGGGGTATAGGGAGCCCACAGGCCCGCATCCATCTTATTTCATGTGGCCCGTGGGTGGGTACGATCAAGGCTCGAGGGTGTTTGGAGACTTTAATGTCCATCATGATTACTACTCTTCCCCGGTCTTTGCTCAACCAGCTGTTGATGATGAGGAGGCGCTTCCCAAGACGGCGGCCCAAAATGCCGAGTGGTTCGATAGGATGGGGCCTAGGTTTGAAATCTTGGATGGTACCGGCTCGGGTTCGGGAGCCGGGGGTGTTGATGAGTCTTATGCGGTGGCCGGGAGCGGCCAAATTGATGCTACACCCACCGATCTTAGTGGGTTTTCCTATGTGACGGGGTACCAAGGACAACCATGAGTATGATTCCTTTAAATCCAAATCTTTATCATGTTTATGTTTTTGTATGCATTTAGATACTTGTAATATATTCTAGATTAGTTATCCATTTAGTTGCATTCATTTAGGCTTGCATTAGAATTTAATTTTTATAAAATATCGTCACATGTTATGTCTTGCATCCATATAGTGTAGTTTGCATTGTATTTCTTTTGAGCATTTTGTCTAGAATCATGCATTTGCATTTTATTCGAAAAAACAAAAAAAATAGAAAACATACCAAAAATACCAAAAATATGTTATTTGTTTTGAAGTCACCCCTCACACCATGTAAATACTTAAGTGTGGGGAGGGAATTCCCAAAAAAAAAACGCGAAAAACATGTTTTGTTTTTCCATTTTGCCCCCTTTTCATAATTATGTCACTTACTTGGGGACGAGTAAGACTTAAGTGTGGGGATGGTTTCATTTCTTTTGTATATATCGTTCATATTTGAAAAAATTGACAAATGCCTAAAAATATAAAAAAAATGAAAATTTTCCAAAAGATATGTTTACATTAGTTCGTATATATTTGTTTTGCACTAACTCTTTTGATAGGCAACTCACATGGAGCATTGGAGAAGACGCGCTAGGTGATATCTTCTCTAACCCTTTCTCTTTTTCTTGTATATATAATGT
This sequence comes from Heliosperma pusillum, assembly GCA_022085475.1. NCBI lineage: Eukaryota > Viridiplantae > Streptophyta > Magnoliopsida > Caryophyllales > Caryophyllaceae > Heliosperma > Heliosperma pusillum. The sequence continues at coordinate 14,085 of JAIUZE010004056.1, forward strand.
AGAAGGAGAACGGGATTCTATGCTTGGGTGCTCCCTTTGGGAGCCGGATTGGTTGATGATGTGGTGTTGTTTGTTGCTAGGATTAGTATTAACTTGCATTTAGTGTAGAACTTGTATATAACACGTTCATTTGCACTTCACATAGATTGTACATACATGTTTAGAGCACGCATGCATTTGCATCGTTTAGAAATATAGTCTTGGAACCTAGGTGGAGGAGTCATGTTGAAAATGATATTAATGTTGAACCCCCTTGCCAACCCTCTTTTGACAGCTTGTGCCTTATTTACATCACTTGTTAGTAGGTTTTGCTTGCAAAACCCGAAAGTCTAGCTTAACGACCGAGTCTGGACTACCTTGTGAGGCCATTTTGGGCCCTAGACCCTACCAAATCCGACATTGGCTACTAAAATGTGAGGTTAGAGCCTCAAGTGACCGCCCCATCAAACCGGTCCCGCATAGGATTGAAAGTAGCTCCTTACGTGGCATGTTACATCTTTTACGCTGAAGTGTGGTGCTCTTGACATGGTTTGTTAAAGAAATGTTGATGTGCAATGTTTTGAGTCAATTTGTTCAAATAAATACCCTCACATAGCCAAATAAGCTTTATCTTATGGCCCCGCATCGATTTCCCCTTTTTGTAACCCAATTTGAGCCTTAGCCTTGTCTTTTGTTTAACTATCAAACATCTACATCCCAAAAACATCTCACCAAGAGTACCAAGTCCTGTAGATTGTTTTGATCGATGAATTTGAGTGGTTTAATTGATTGGAAGGCGTTTTTTTAAGTTAGTTTGGTTGGAAATTTTGAGGAGTTTAGATGTTGTTAATAAAGTATTTTAGGAGTTGGAAATTGAAAAGAAAATAGAAAAGCACAAAAACAAAAAGAAAACAAAAATGAGAAAGAAAGAAAAAATCAAATGCAAAAGAGGAAAATGTAATGGAAAACAAAATAGAATAGAGATTTAGTATGGTGAAATAAAGGGTTGAATAAGTTGCATTTGGATCCATGTTTTGAACTATTAATCATGAGAAGGTTTT
>JAIUZE010004057.1:0-136660 GCA_022085475.1 Heliosperma pusillum
TAAGACCGAGTCTTGGGTGCGAAACGTGATCGCATATCGAATCGGAAAATGTGATTCCGAGAATCTGGCCAGGTTTAGATTAGGAGCCTTATCGTTCCTTCCAGGAGGAAATGTGTCTACATAGGCGAAATGTAAGCATCGCGTATGAGTTCAGGGAAATGTGATCCCGTGGATGCCTTTTAATCATACTTGCCATGTACACGATGCTAGTGCGTTTCATTTACCGTGAGAGTTGTCGTCTTGTGTCGTTCTTTGAATGCGTGATTTCATGATATTGTTCATGGTCATTGCATGATTGGACACCGTCATTGTCTTGGTTCGTGAATGGATGATAATATGTTTGATATTATGTGATCATCGCATGACTTGACTGGTTTGTCTGTCGAGTCTCAATCTTATCAATCTTATACCGCTAACGGTGAGATGCAAGCCCTAGTGAGCGTATTTGATTGCCTAAGAGTGTCTTTCCCGAGTCTTTGAATAACATGATGGTTACGTATTTGATTTCTATATGATCTTATCGTTATATCTCGGATTGCCTATCTATTCTTATTGCAACTCACATGTATGTATATATATGCATGCCTTACTTTCGTATTTCTTTATGTGTACGTATGATGTGATATGGCTGGGAGAACCCGGAGTTACTCCCCACTGACTGTGGCATTCATGTTTTTCATGGATGAACAGGTTGCATGCTATGGATGACTTTTTGGATACGATATTTTGGGGTTCGGGTGTGAGCTAGCGGGCGTTGTCCCTGGAAGTTCACCTCTAGACGATAGTAGCTAGTTTTGGTTAAACACTTGTTCTTTTCTAACATTTTAAGAGACCCCGTCTCTTTATTGTATATGCCGTACTTAGTTTGTAACATTTTGACACTCCTCGTTTTATTTAACTTGCATGTATAAAAGTTTTTAAAAACTACCTATTTCCGCATTATAATTCGCATGCTTGTTTGATTTATTATTCCGCATTCGCGAGGGTTGTCACAAGTAAATGCCGGGTTGCCTCCCGGTTAGCGCTGGTTTATATCGGTCCCTCACGACCGTGTTACCTCAAAGTCATGGTGGTTTATCAAGAGCGAAAAGGTCGACGGCCTCTCTCACTCCTATAAATGCTCTATCGTAATAGGTCTTTAAGCGCGGACCATTGACTTTGAACATTCCGCCCTTGTCGGTTTGTAGCGTAACCGACTCAAACTTGCTCACCTTGGTTTTTGTGAATGGTCTCGACCATCTAGACTTGAGTTTATTTCGTGAGCTTCCAGCTTCAGCATTCCTGGAAATTAAGGCGATCTCCAGAGGATCCCTATCCAAACGCAAAGGGGGACAATAGTTAAATCCATAATATCAACCCTATGACATGTCTCTTCTACTAGGGGGTGTTTCATTGCCTTATCTAGGTTGAAAGTGATAGTGTCATCCCCCACTGTTAGTGTAAGTCTCCCATTCTTAACATCTATAACCGCCCCCGCAGTATGGAGGAATGGTCGTCCCAAGATGATAGGAATTTGGGTGTCTTCAGCCATATTAAGACAACGAAGTTAACTGGTATGAAAAACTTTCCTACTCTAACCGGTATGTCTTCTAAAATCCCCAAAGGATGTTTAATAGAACGGTCGGCCATTTGTAAGGTCATGGTTGTAACAGTAAGTTGACCCATACTTAACTTTTTGCATATAGAAAATGGCATAACACTAACATTAGCCCCTAAATCACAAAGGGCTTTATCAATTGCTAAGCAACCTATATTACAAGGAATAGAAAAACTCCCTGGATCCTTTAGCTTAGATGGTGACGTCGATTGCAACACAGCACTGCATTCCTCAGTAAAAGCAACCGTCTCCACTTCATTAAAGGACCGCTTCCTTGTCAATATATCCTTTAGAAACTTTGCATAGGCCAGCACTTAAGTGATCAACTCGGTAAATGGTACACTCACTTGTAAATTCTTCACTACCTCCATAAACCTCCCAAACTGTTTATCAAACTTTGATTTATGTAGGCGTTGAGGAAAAGGAAGTTTAACTACAATGGGCTCGGCTTCTTTGGCTTTGGAAGATGAATTAGAAGGCTTTTCATCCTGATCAGGGGTTGCTCGATCGAGCAGAGGGGTTGCTCGATCGAGTTTTGCTGTACTGTAACTTTTAGAAACTTCCCGAGAAGAATTTGGGCAAATTTTATGGGTTGCTCGATCGAGCAAGGGGGTGCTGCTCAATCGAGCAACCTCTTTTTCAGCCCCTTTTTCGCCTTTTTTCGAACTTTGATCAGCAACTTCCAAGCTTTCATTGGTTTCATGCCTTATCATTTCAGGGCCTTTGTAATGTGTTCCACTCCTCAAGGTGATAGCATTGACTTGTTCATGTGGAGGGTGTCCTTGAGGAGGAAGATTACCCGGTTGTTTATGTAGATTTTGAATTGCCAATTGGGCAATTTGAGTGTCAACCATCTTGTTATGAGCTATCAGTTGTGAGATCTGAGCATCTTGCTTTTGTTGGATCATAAGACTCTGCTGCAACATGGCTTTCAGTTCCGCCATATCATTACTTGGAGGTGGTGGAGGTGGAGGTTGTTGGAAGTTTTGGTCACCTTGATTGGAACGGTTAAAGTTACCTTGAGAATTGCGATTCTGAGGAATCACATAAGACGAACCTTGTTGCTGAGGTGGTGGTGGGGTGGGATTAAGAACATTCTGACTTCGGTGGGAGAAATTGGGATGCTCTCTTGTCCTTTCATTGTAAAAGTTAGAGTACGGTGAACCTTGCTTAAAGGATTGAAAGACAAGCACTTGATCAACCGTACTCATACATTCCACTGCATTATGCCCCATAATACCACATCTTTCATAGGTTGACTCTTGTTGAACCATGGCATGAACCGTTTGCTTATTTTCCAAGGACTTTGAAGTTTGTAACTCGGCAATTTTGGCAGTTAATGCCTCCAACTGAGCTGCAACTGCATTATCCGTACCTCCTCTCCTAACATTACCCCTAGGATTCCCATACTCAGCAGTGTGAGTAGCCATCTCATCAATTAACTTCCAAGCATTGGCATCGGTAGTGTTATTTTGGAATCTCCCATTGGCAGCAGAATCGAGCAATGTCCTCTGATCATCATATAACCCATTATAAAATTGGTTGCATAAGAACCAAGTATCAAAACCATGATGTGGAATAGACTTGACAAGCTTTTTGAAGCGAACCCATGCCTCATTAAAGTTCTCATTGGGACCTTGTTTGAAACTTGTGATTTGGCTTCGAATGGCATTGGTTTTCTGTGGCGGAAAATATCTTTTGTAGAATGCAAGAGCCAAAGAATTCCAATCGGTGATGCCAAGTGCAACCATATCTAACTCACTCAACCAATCTTCTGCCCCGTCTCGTAGTTAAAAGGGAAACAACACCAATTTGATCTGATCTTGTGTCACCCCACCCGTCAAACGAATAGAGCAGCAATAATTGGGGAATTTCTCCATATGCTTAGCAGGATCCTCAGTAGGGCTTCCTCCAAACATGTTTCGCTCCACCAAAGAGAAATAAGATGGACGAATCTCAAAAGTACTATTACCCGTAGTAGGGAGTTGAAATTCCTTGGGAATAGATGCAACGGTAGGCTCCGAATGGCTGGCTAGAGTAGGCATGGTTGTAGTAGGTGCAGAAATAGGTGTATCCTCTTCTAAGGATGGTTTTTCTGCGACGAATTCGGCGTAAACTATTTCAACCGTACTCAAGTCTTCCGCTTCTTGAATTTCCTTCCAAAAGTTTCGTCTAGACCGGAAAGTCTTCTCTGGTTCGGAATCGTAGGTCACGAGAACGGACCTAGAACACCTGGGCATAAACAAAAACTAAAGAAAAGGAAGAAAACTGTCTCAAGGATGAGAACTGTCTCAAGTAACTTCTCTGATTCAATTATGCCCTTTAGATCTACAATTTAACATGCGATCGCTATCATTAAACGAGTTCTATTCAATTATCGTAGCCTATCTTAGTCTTAACCCGGTCGGTGTCAATCCTAATTCGCGAGACTAGTTAATTAATCCTGGCCAGTAATCAAACAACTAGAATTAAAACGATAATCAAACGATAACCATGCAATTGCAATTCAATTAATTAATCTACCCCTTCTAACAATCATAGATCCCCTTTCAACCCTAGAAAGGAATTTAGCTACTCATAACGATATAAACAACAACAATAATAATTAAAGTAAACATGATTAACAATAATAAAAGGATGAACAAAGAATAATTAAAGAACTAGAAGGGAATTAAATTGAATAACAAAGAAAGATTGAAGAATACCGATTACAAGATGAACTAAAGACAATCGTCTTTGATGAATAAAATCCGGAGGCAAAGTAAACTAATTAGGGTTTCTGAATTAAAGCCTAAAAGTATTCAATAGCCTAAGGAAGCATATCCAAGTATATAAGACGAGCTTTTTTTATATATTACAAAAATCTAACTAATTAGGTTAAAATTAAGGAAAACACGAAAATCCGCCGAAATAATGACTTGCTCGATCGAGCAAGGGCCTTCTGCTCGATCGAGCAAGACCTGACCACGACTTGGTCGAGCACTGTTGTTCTGCTCGATCGAGCAGACCTCATTATAGCTTGTTTCTTCGACTTTTCTTCATTTCTTGTCTTTCATTCTCGATTCTTCTTGATTCTTCTCGATTCCCGTGCTTATCTTTCCACGATCCACCTCCGCCATGCTCCATATCTACTCAAAAAGCTCAAAATGCATCCAATCTGCATTAAAACATAACAAAAGCGGCAGAATCGATATTCTAGCTAAAATAGCATAGAATAAGCAAGGAAAGACGGTAAATCGAGTTAAATGTGTCTAAGGGAGACATAAAATATGTATATAAATAATGATCATCACATGTCTAGATCTCTATCTAGAGTTGGACTCTTTAACTTGAAAGATGTTCCCATTTGTTATCCATGATAACTATGTGATAGGTATCTTGGTGAAAGGATCTACTATTAGTTCCTTATAAGCCACCTTATCCTGATCGTAATGAAACTAAGACTCCATTTGTAGAATTCTTAATGATTGGTTCTCCAATCATGCTCTTTAGTTATTCGCTTTTAATATAACAAAAGTTAGCCTAAGATTTCGACAAATTGTTATAAGTTTGGAAACTAGGGTTTTGTGTAACCTTTAACACATAACTAAGTTATCACTACCAAATCTAAGAATGTATCCTTAGTTCTCCTCGAGAACCTCATGGATGTTCTTGAAGGCTATCCAATGACTCTCATATGGATTGAATTGTTATTGACTTGTCATGCTCCAAGCACATAAGTGATCAAAGTACGTGCATATCATGGCATACATGATTGGTCTAATGGGGGAAACATTAGTAATCATTATGTGATCAACAACTCTTAGGTTCAGTGAATGACTATGACAGTTGCAAAGTGATTCCACTTTCATCAATATGAAAAACCTTCTTAGTTCGTTGATCCTCAGATGAAGGATCTTTATCAATATAAAATTCTTATCCTAATGCCAATATCCCTTATTATCTATCACTATAGATATTGGATACTTCATATATGATATTTCTTCTTCCAAGTCTTTGATCTAGAAATGATCCCAAACACTCCTTGACGGAAGATAGTGTCAATACATCATTCCCAATGAGTAATCTGTCTCCTACATACAAGACATGGAAGACAATTGCTCCCACTAAACTTCATGTCCAAACATGACGATTTTAACTCCGACTTAACTTCATGTATAAACATGTATCTTCGACAATTCGAGGAAACCATTCTCTCTGATCATGAAACGATCATTACAACCTCTTAAGCACTTTATTAGGATCACATATTTAAAGCCTTTTTATGACAATGTATGTTTGTGTCATATACACTCCCATTTCTTAAATATTCATTCAGGAAAGTGGGTTTTAACAACTATTTGTCATACATATACTTTGAATGAGGTATAGTAACAATAATATTGGATCTCAAAAATGGTTATATTTTAACTTATATGCAATTCTTTTTTTTAAAGCTTTTATTTACCCTAGAGAGGTCCAAACCTTTCTAAGTAAATTTATTTATATGCATAGATTCCCTCTTGGTTCGTAAGGCTCTTATGGAACAAATTCGAATTGGTTTTATTATTAACGACCACTTCATAGATCATAGTCTTATTACTTTCAAAAAGTAAAATTTTAACTACTAGCCTCTAATCTTTGACGAGTTAAGAACATTTTCTCTTGTCTTCCTATTCAAAAATCAGTTTGTGGTAAATTTTCACCCACTCTATCCTATTGAAAATACACATATTTGTAGAAGGATAGCACCATGAGCCACAAACAATTTTGTTTTCTAGGTTTGAATGAGTAAAATTCTTGCAAGGATAGCTTCACGAGCTGTGTTCCTTAGCCACAAACAGCTTTGTTCTCTAGGTTTGGTGAGGTAAAATGCCCGTATTAACTTTAACCGATCTATAGTAGACTTATTTGTATAGACTTTGTATTCTAGCTTCTCAGTCGACTTATTATATCTAAGCTAAATAATTGAATTTCTATCCATGTCTTGGAAAAATTTAGGGTTCTTATCCCTTCCATAACTCGTATGGAGTCATATTGGCGTTAAACGACCTTATCTTCGGGCTTGTATGGATTGTAAATCTCCAAATGTGAGTTCATCAACTTGATTTGACTTTGCAATTTATCTTTCGTATTAAAATAAGTTGTGATGTTTAGTCGCAATCCCAAAGTGAGAATCCAATTCATAACTTTGATGATTTATAATGATCCAATCATCATATTTATGTAAGATCAATTAGTCGCAATACTTTATGTCTATGATATTAATATTGTATAATGAAAACTTTAAGAACATAAAAATTCCATAAATAAAATGACTTAGGTTGAAAACCAAGCCATTTGAGTACAACCATTGTTTTCTCCAAATAGGAATTCAAAATAATTTCCATGTCAAAACATGGAAATCAAAATATTTCAAAAACAACAACCAAAATACAACAAAAACTAGAAGACAAATAGCAAAATATCGCCAAGCCAAATCATAGGTCTCCTCTATGTGGTGGCTACTTTAGCTCCTTGGAGATCCCTCTAGGTTTGCTTTGCCTTGTCTTTCTTCTCATTCCCTAAATGCAATCAAAAAGGGAGGTGAGAATTACAACTTGTATCAAAATACCAAAGTTGAGATTAATATAAATAACATAAATATTGGGAAGAATGATAAGTCGATAATTATACATATTTTTACCCTCTTAATATTATATTTTTTAACGTCGTCTTTCGTATTAAAGCTAATGTTATAATTATTTTGTGTTTTGAGCTTTTAATCCGTCTTATATTATTGTGAGCTAAATTAGACTTTTAATATGTATTTTGATCATTTAGTTACTTCCCGTTCAAATTGAGTTCGGATTTCTACTAAAGTAGTGTTATGAATGTAGGATGGTCCATTATCGTATTCACTTTGTCGAAAGAGAAATAAAAGTAAGCAGGCAAGCAACTACGTACGTAAAAACTTTATTAAACAAAGGAAACGGAGCCGCGTGATATAAAAGATAAGACGCAAGAGTCCATTAAATATATAGACTCCAGAACATAGAAGGAGACGAGACAAAAAGAGGACTCTAGAAGGAAAGGCAGAGAGGGAGTGACGGCGACAGAAGAGCAGACGGAGACGGACTCTTACTCCGTTTCCGACCCGTTTTTCCTCCGACTTTCCATGAGCTTCCTCAATCTTTCCTCTATTTTTATTGTTTTTATCATTAGTATGAACTAATTTAATTATAGGGACATGTAATTAGCTATTTGATATTGTGGGTTTTTGAGATTGGATTATTGTTTGAATGATTAATTAGTAGATTGGATATTTATTCAAGATTCGTAATTTGACTCCATGATTCATGTTAATTTATTTAGTTTGATCATCTATATTATTTTCGTGAGTCTATTGTTGAATTGAGAGTAGTGTTAATCGAGTTGCAGTTTTCTAGTTCGGTTTCCTTTACTTGAATCTTGTTTGATAATTGAATTGTATGAGGTTGCAGTTTTCTGGTCTTATCTAATTCAATTGACTGGTGCTCTTATTGCGATCGAGTTTGTCAGTTCAATACATGTTTTCATGGTTGAGTTGACGTAATTTGACTAGGATTAAATTTGCGTGTTTTCACGGGATTTAACGAGTAAGAAAGATAAAAGTAGTTGTTTGCTTGTTTCCAAGGGACTAGCTAGTTAACCAGTCTATTCGAGACTAAAGCGAGTCGATGATTTTACCCCGCTATCTATAGAAAATTACATGTTTCCTATTAATTCGTCATTCATAGTCTATCACTTATAAGATTCGCTACTTTAATTTGTTACTTAGCTTAGCCACTTTTAGTTCAAAACAACCTAAACCAACCCCCCCATTATATATTACAGTTATATATATTATATTTAGTTAATCAAAGATAGTAACTTCAGTCCTTGTGGGTTCGACCCTTGCTTACACTATCTAATTGGTAGAATTAGCGAGTGAATATAAATTTAATTTTGATTGCGGAAACGACACGCATCAAATTTTGGCGCCGTTGCCGGGGACTGATTTCCATATTATCTTGGATTATATAATAATTCGTTTAGTTAGGTTAGTTATTTATTCTTTTTATTTATTTTTATATATTTGTTAATTTTGTTAGTAGGTACTTCTCTGACTTCTGGACATGGCTGGAGCTGCTGAAAAGAGTTTGAGGGAGCATTTATTTTCTTGTGGGGAGACGCCATCGAGTATTATTTTTACTCCTTTGGAGAAACCATTTAAGATAAACTCAGGTTTTATCGAACTTCTCCCTAAGTTCTTTGGTAATTCAAATGAAGATGCTCAAAAACATATACAAAAATTTTATTTTACTTGCTCTACTTATTCTTTAGATGGTATCGATGATGATATAATTAAATTTCGAACATTCCCATTTACTTTGCATGACTTAGCTAAGGATTGGTTTTTTTATCTTCATGCTGGTTCTATTTATTCTTGGGAGTGTTTGCGAAAAGCTTTTCTTGAAAAATATCAACCACCTAGTATAACTAGAGCAATAAGAAAACAAATTACTTCTATTGAGCAGAATGAAAATGAAGCTCTAAATGAATATTGGGATAGATTTAACCGACTTTGTATTTCTTGCCCCCAACACCAACTTAGTGAAAATATTTTAATTGAATATTTTCATGATGGTTTGCTGGATGATCAAACGAGATTGATAGACATTGCTAGTGGTGGTTCATTGATTGATAAAACTCCAACTGAGGCTAGGAAATTAATTTCAAACATGGCCATTAGCACCCAAGAATATGGAGTTAAGGATGAATCTGTGGTAAAAATGCAAAAACAGTTAAAAGACCAAGCTGAACAAATTAAAGAATTGAAAAATGTCATGAATAACCAACATCAATCTTTAGAAAACATGGTAAAGCAACTAGTAACTCAAATAGGACATGTTCACGCAAACGATATTAATCGCCAAGAACGAACAGAAACTCACCTCCACCAGCTTGATAATCAGATGAAACTTATGTTTACTACTCTTCAGAATAGCTTAGTGGTACATAATTTAGAGAAAAACGAATCTCCTACCATTGGTGAAACTAAAGCTATTACTTTGAGAAATGGTAAAGAACTTCATAATATAATTCAAACAGAGAAGGAGCTTGAGGTTAGTCATAAAGTTAATAATAATGATTTGCATATAAATAATGAAAATGGTATTAAAGTTCAAGAAAAAGTAGAGGAAGAGGAAAAAGAATAGACGTTAACTAAACCTTCCCCTTCCCCTTCCCCTGATAAAAATGTTAGACCTGCCATTCCATTTCCATCTAGATTTGTTCAATCCAAGAAAAATGATCAAAATAATGAAATTTTAGAGATATTTAAAAAGGTAGAAATTAATATTCCACTCTTAGATGCTATTAAACAGATGCCTAAATATGCTAAGTTCTTAAAAGAGTTGTGCACCAATAAAGAGTGGTGAGAAAGTCTTAATGGGAGAGAACGTATCTGCAATTATTCAAAATAAAATACCTCCTAAATATAAGGACCCTGGCATGTTTAGTATATCTTGTAAAATAGGAAACTTTAAACTTAATAAATGTATGCTCGACTTAGGAGCTTCTATTAGTGTAATGCCTAAATCCATCTACCAGTCCCTTAAGTTAGGACCTATGTCTCAAACTGGTGTAGTGATTCAGCTGGCTGACAGATCACATGCCTACCCTGTAGGTGTCTTAGAGGACGTTTTAGTTCAAGTTGACGAATTAGTGTTTCCCGTTGATTTTTATGTGCTTGATATGAGTAATTCGTACGATTCTACAAATGTGCCACTTTTATTAGGGAGACCATTTCTTAAAACAGCTAGAACTAAAATTGATGTATATGAGGGTACTCTTTCTTTTGAATTTGATGGGGAATTGATTAAACTGAATATCTATGATGCCATGAAATATCCTAGTGATACAATGAATGTGAACTCGATAGAGATTAATGATATAAATGACACAATTGAACACGAAAGAATTGATAAATTAAATGAGTGTGACTTATTTGATGATGATGTGGATTTATGTCCTATGTTGTCTTCGAATGAAAAGGTTGAGTCTTTTTATGCAAATCCAGCAATTAATTTTTTTGAATGTGTTTCAAGTCTTGAATTACCGAAAAACACTCCCAAATTAAGTGCTTCGGTCAAATGTGCCCCTACACTAGAATTAAAACCCTTACCTAGTAATTTAAAATATGCTTTCTTAGGTGAACATGATACTTTACCTGTCATTATTTCTAGTTCACTGTCTGGGTCACAAGAGTTTAAATTGTTAGAGGTCCTTAAAGAATATAAAGAGGCCATAGGATGGACTTTAGCTGACATAAAAGACCTTAGTCCCACCCTTTGTATGCATAGAATATTCTTAGAGAAAGACGCTAAGCCTTCTAGAGAACCCCAACGTAGATTAAATCCCTCCATGTTAGAAGTCGTTAAAAAGGAAATGGTAAAATGGAGGGATGCTGGAGTGATATACCCTATTTCTGATTCTGAGTGGGTTAGCCCTATTCACGTAGTCCCAAAGAAATCAGGTATAACTGTAGTGGAAAATGATAAGGGTGAACTCGTACCTACAAGAGTGTCTAATGGGTGGAGGGTTTGTATAGACTATAGAAAACTCAATAAGACCACTAGAAAGGACCATTTCCCCTTACCTTTTATCGATCAAATGCTAGAAAAACTTGTCGGAAAGTCATTTTTCTGTTTTTTAGATGGGTACTCAGGTTATACCCAAGTGCCCATAGCACCCGAAGATCAAGAGAAAACCACTTTCACGGGCCCCTTTGGTACTTTTGCCTTTAGAAGAATGCCCTCTGGCCTTTGCAATGCACCTGGAACTTTTCAGAGGTGTATGATGAGCATATTCTCGGACTTAATTGATAATTGTTTGGAAGTATTTATGGATGACTTTACTGTTTTTGGTGATTCCTTTGACTTGTGTCTTCATAATTTGTCACTTGTGATGCGTTGAGACGAACCTCGTTTTAAACTTTGAAAAGTGTCATTTTATGGTTGTACAAGGTGTCGTTTTGGGTCATATTGTGAGTTCTAAAGGTTTAGAAGTAGACAAATCTAAAATAGATGTTATAAGTTCTCTGCCATACCCGACTTGTGTGCGTGAGGTTAGATCTTTCTTGGGTCACGCAGGATTTTATAGACGTTTCATTAAAGATTTTTCAAAAATTTCATCCCCGCTATGCTCTTTGCTAGCTAAAGATGTTAACTTTGTGTTTGATGATGCGTGTAAAGTGGCGTTTGACATTCTAAAAGACAAACTCACCTCTGCCCCTGTTATGCGCCCACCTGATTGGAACTTGCCTTTTGAAATTATGTGTGACGCTAGTGATAAGGCAGTAGGAGCCGTCCTTGGCCAGAAAGTTGATAAAGAGTCGTATGTGATCCAATATGCTTCAAAATCGCTAGACCCTGCCCAATGTAACTACACAGTAACTGAGAAAGAAATGTATGCTGTGATATTTGCCTTAGAAAAGTTTCGGCCATATTTACTTGGAACTCATGTAGTAGTATATTCTGATCACTCTGCATTGAAATATCTTTTGAACAAGAAAGAGTCTAAACCTAGATTATTATGTTGGATGTTATTATTACAAGAATTTGATTTGGAAATTAAGGATAAAAGAGGTGCTGAAAATTATGTTGCTGATCACCTAAGTAGAATTGTTCAAGATAAAGAAACAGTAACCTTACCTAATTTATTTCCCGATGAACACTTGTATGCATTAAATGGTAAACCACCTTGGTATGCTGATATCGTGAATTATCTAGTGTTAAAAGAGTTTCCCAAAGGACTGTCTAGGGCTAAAAAAGATAAAATCAAACATGATGCAAGACAATATATCTGGGATGAGCCTTACTTATTTAAAATTAGCTCTGATGATATGGTGAGAAAGTGTGTGCCTGACAACGAAATTAAATCGATTCTTGAATTTTGTCATTCTTTTGAGTCTGGTGGTCATTTTGGTCCTAAAAGAACTGCTCATAAGGTTTTGGAACGTGGATTTTACTGGCCTAATTTACATAAGGATGCTTATTTATTTGTGAAATCATGTGATAAATGTCAAAGAACCGGTAATATATCTAGGAGAGACCAAATGCCGCTCAGTTCTATATGTACATAATATATTTGATGTTTGGGGAATTGATTTCATGGGGCCATTTCCATCTTCTTTTGGTAACACTTATATTTTGTTAGCCATAGACTATGTTTCTAAATGGGTGGAAGCAAAAGCTACTAGGACTAATGACTCTAAAGTGGTGGTTGACTTTGTTAAGGATCAAATTTTTAATAGGTTTGGTGTTCCTAGAGCTATAATTAGTGATAGGGGTACTCATTTTTGTAATCGCATTATTGAGGCTTTGTTTAGAAAGTACCATGTTACTCATAAGGTTTCGACTGCTTATCACCCGCAAACTAATGGACAAGCTAAGATTTCCAATAGAGAGATAAAGTCTATTTTAGAGAAAGTTGTGAATCCTAATAGAAAAGATTGGAGTATACGTTTAGGTGATGCATTATGGGCGTATAGGACTCCTTATAAAACTCCAATAGGAATGTCTCCATACCGATTGTTATTCGGGAAATCTTGTCACCTTCCAGTAGAGTTAGAACATAAAGCGTTTTGGGCTATTAGGAAATGTCACATGGATTATGAAAAGTCGACTGCTTTTAGAAAATTGGAAATTCACGAGTTAGAGGAAATAAGAAATGATGCCTATGAGAATTCTGTGATTTACAAAGAGAAAACAAAGAACTATCATGATAAGATGTTATCTAGAAAGAGTTTTTCTATTGGAGACAAAGTATTACTTTATAACTCGAGGTTAAGGCTTTTTCCTGTCAAATTAAAATCAAGGTGGAATGGACCCTTTGAGGTTATTAAGGTATATGAGCATGGTGCGGTCGATATTAAATGTTGTAAATCTGGGAACGAATTCAAAGTGAACGGTCATAGGCTTAAACCATATTATGAGGGATTCGAAGCTAAATGGATTGATATCATTGATTTGGATGACCCGGTTTATGAAAGTTAAGCATTGACATTATGTCGAGCCACGACATTAAATAAGGCGCTACTTGGGAGGCAACCCAAGTTTGTTTATTTATTTGCTTAAGTATGCTTTCTAGTTAGATTATATTTATTGTTTGTTTGCAAAAAAAAAAAAAAAATAATAATAATAATAATAATAAGTATTTGTTTTTGCTACTTCTTACCTGCATTTTTTTTTATCCGCCATATTTTACTTGCTTGGGTTGAGTTTGATATTTTGCAGGACCGCTGATGTACACAGTTACCCAGATGCTGTATACACTATTTCTTATCTCGTTTACTTGCAGAGTTACATACATTCATATTTCAAGCTTACCCTACTGTCATACTTGTGCTGCTACTGTCTGGCTGATGTTGAATGCATATGTACGAGCTAGCTGAGTGGTTTTCTGGACTAGAGCAACATTTACATACGACGCGTGAACCAGCTAAGTACCGCTATCCCTCCTCTTTGTGTACCTGAACACAACTTTTTCGTCTGATGTTTTTTCTTTGACATTGCGGACAATGTCGATCGTAAGTGTGGGGGAGAAGCGGAGCCTAAAAATAAGTTTTAAAAAAAATGTTGCTGACCAATCATTGTTTTGACATGAAAATTGACTAATTTTTTACATGTATTGGTAAAAGGCGACTAGAATAATGACTGGGTATCACTTGTTGTTGGATTTGTGTTTGTGTGCTGAAATGGAGTCTTGGCGGCCTGTCATTGTCTACTTGTGCAATTTTTCAGGTTGTTTTTGGGCAAATGCTGTCCAAATTTTGTCAAAAACTTGGTGCTTGAAAAGTAACAACCTCTGTGCTTATAAGACTAACTAGGATAAGAGAGTCGGAATGGTTGTATAACGATGATGAAATTGCATTTATACTTTTTGTCTCGCCTTAGCTGTGCATTATCAACACCTTACTTTTGTATAATCTTTTGCATATCTACGAGTATTTGACCGATGCTACTGAACGAATAGACTTGACTAAAATGTTGGCAAACTACTAAAATTTCTGAGATTTAGAGCCTCCAAAACCGATGACATTCGCGATCGGTTTCCATTTATAGGATGAGAGTAGTACTCCTTATGAGGCATGTAACATCAAATTGTATAAGCATGAACTTTGTCTCTTTACCTGTATGCATTCGGGTTTGTGGCGGTGACACATGTGGAGAGGCGTTTTTTCCCTTTTATTTTACCTTTAAACTCCAATTAGCCAAATTGACTTGTTTTGACCCAATTAATCAACTACATTCCTAAATAGCCTACCCTAGTCAAGCTGGTCTAGTTGATGTGTTTGGTACGTTTTTTATAGTCATTTTTGGTCTGTTTTATCTTGGAAAGGGAATTGGAAAAAAGAATAATCGGAAAAAAAGGAAAGGAGGAAAAAAATTGAAAGAAAAATCATTCAAAAGAAAAAAAGAAAGAAAAAAAAAATGAGAAACTCCTTCGTAATAAAACTCCTCTTCTTGACATTATATTCTACATTTGAGGAGTAATTGTTGTTGTGTGCGAGTTTATGCCATGTACGACATCGTTTATAAGTTTGTAAGTTGGGTTTTCAAGCGGAATATGCGTAATCATGGTTACAGTCGGTACTAGCTTGACTTTTACCTCCACATATCCAGAAAACATTTGTCCCTTTTTCACCCAATTACCTCACTTAACACAACTTGTAAGTCCTCGGCATGTGTTTTGGTCCCTGTTTGGTTGGAATGCATATGTACGGTTGTAGAGGTTGATTTCATGTTAGATTGCATGCATGTTTCATAAGCCGGGTTAGGTGAGTGACTCATGTTCTTTCTATCT
Source organism: Heliosperma pusillum (assembly GCA_022085475.1). NCBI lineage: Eukaryota > Viridiplantae > Streptophyta > Magnoliopsida > Caryophyllales > Caryophyllaceae > Heliosperma > Heliosperma pusillum. Next base: position 15,446 of record JAIUZE010004057.1, read on the forward strand.
TACATTATATTCACCTATTCTTAAAACGAGTGATGATAGAAACCGTGAGAGTCCGACATGTACAAGTCTTGCAAGGTCAACGGTTCAGTAGTAATGTCATGACCTACTCGTTTGCATCTGATTTTGTGATTTTCCCTCTTTGGAATTCGTTTCCTTAGTATTGGTGTTGATTTGTTGCATAAATGCTATTAGATGAGTCATTAGTATAGCTGGCTTTGAGTTGTATATATCGTTCATTTTTCCTTACCTTATCTCTTGTCTAATATTGGAGGTTGATAAATTATTTAGTTAATGTTTTGTTATTGTCGAGGACGACAATAGTCTAAGTGTGGGGGAATTTGATAAGTCGATAATTATACATATTTTTACCCTCTTAATATTATACTCCCTCCTAGTCGGTCATTTCTTCCCTCTTTCCTTATTGGGTAAGTCGTGTTTTCTTCCCTCTTTCCCTTTTTGGATGTGGGGTTGTGTGTTTTGTGTGGTTTAAATTCATTTGTATGTGGGGTAGTGTGTTTTGTGTGGTCCAAATTCATTTTCTTAATTTTGGTGTAAAAGGGAAAGGGGAAGAAATGAGTGACTAGGAGGAAGTATTTTTTAACGTCGTCTTTCGTATTTTAAAGCTAATGTTATAATTATTTTGTGTTTTGAGCTTTTAATCCGTCTTATATTATTGTGAGCTAAATTAGACTTTTAATATGTATTTTGATCATTTAGTTACTTCCCGTTCAAATTGAGTTCGGATTTCTACTAAAGTAGTGTTATGAATGTAGGACGGTCCAATATCGTATTCACTTTGTCGAAAGAGGAATAAAAGTAAGCAGGCAAGCAACTACGTACGTAAAAACTTTATTAAACAAAGAAAACGGAGCCGCGTGATATAAAAGATAAGACGCAAGAGTCCATTAAATATATAGACTCCAGAACATAGAAGGAGACGAGACAAAAAGAGGACTCTAGAAGGAAAGGCAGAGAGGGAGTGACGGCGACAGAAGAGCAGACGGAGACGGACTCTTACTCCGTTTCCGACCCGTTTTTCCTCCGATTTTCCATGAGCTTCCTCAATCTTTCCTCTATTTTTATTGTTTTTATCATTAGTATGAACTAATTTAATTATAGGGACATGTAATTAGCTATTTGATATTGTGGGTTTATGAGATTAGATTATTGTTTGAATGATTAATTAGTAGATTGGATATTTATTCAAGATTCGTAATTTGACTCTATGATTCATGTTAATTTATTTAGTTTGATCATCTATATTATTTTCGTGAGTCTATTGTTGAATTGAGAGTAGTGTTAATCGAGTTGCAGTTTTCTGGTTCGGTTTTCTTTACTTGAATCTTGTTTGATAATTGAATTGTATGAGGTTGCAGTTTTTTGGTCTTATCTAATTCAATTGACTGGTGCGCTTATTGCGATCGAGTTTGTCAGTTCAATACATGTTTTCATGGTTGAGTTGACGTAATTTGACTAGGATTAAATTTGCGTGTTTTCACGGGATTTAACGAGTAAGAAAGATAAAAGTAGTGTTTGCTTGTTTCCAAGGGACTAGCTAGTTAACCAGTCTATTCGAGACTAAAGTGAGTCGATGATTTTACCCCGCTATCTATAGAAAATTACATGTTTCCTATTAATTCGTCATTCATAGTCTACCACTTATAAGATTTGCTACTTTAATTTGTTACTTAGCTTAGCCACTTTTAGTTCAAAACAACCTAAACCAACCCCCCCATTATATATTACAGTTATATATATTATATTTAGTTAATCTAAGATAGTAACTTCAGTCATTGTGGGTTCGACCCTTGCTTACACTATCTAATTGGTAGAATTAGCGAATCATTTAATTTTGATTGCGGAAACGACACGCATCAAAGAACTATTACCGATTGGTAGAATTCGTCCAGCTTTCATGTCTCCCAAGTATTTGGAGCAATTACGCTTCCAATGGCCCATACCATTACAATGACACTTGTCTTCGGTCGCGGCTCCGTTCTTAGGTTTGGAAGAGCTATTCCTAATAGCCTTTCCCTTGCGCTTAGAGGGAGTGGCCTTAGACCTGGCAAACGGGTCAACCGGATCGGGTTCGGGTCGGGCCACTTCAGGTCGGTCCAGTTCGGGTCTATCATATTATCGGGTTAGTTTGGGTCGGGTCGGGTTGTTTCGGGTTTCTGGTGCTTTACAGGTAAGTTGATCAGGTCAGTTTCGGGTCAACATGTCGGGTTATTTTGGGTCCGGGTCATTTTCGAATCAATAATTAAGAAAAAAAAAGGTGCATATTGTCATTTCAGGTCTTTTTTGTTCAATTAAAGTTATATTTTTTCGGGTCATTTTCGGGTTAGTGGTTTCGGATTGGGTCATTTCGGGTCGACGCACTTCGAGTCAAGTTCGGGTCGGGTCGGGTTAATTCGGGTTTCGGGTTTTGCAACTCGGGTTAGTTTCGGGTCTCGGACCATCCTTTTCGGGTCGGATCATTCGGATCATTCGGATCGGATTGCTTTTGCCAGGTTTAAGTGGGCTTGTTCCCCTTATATCCACTCTTCTTGATATTCCCCTTGCTTTTAGCATTAATGTTCAAAACATATTTGCTAGTGCTTGCATGAAAGCCCATGTCACGTCCGGCTTGCACAAGCATCTTGTGCAACTCATAGAGTGTGGTAGTGACATTTTTCAAGTTGAAGTTTAGCCTAAAGTTGAGAAACCCTTTGATTCGACTAAGGGAGTGGAGTACACGGTCAATCACAAGTTGCTTGGGAATCACTATTCCGTGCTCCTTGAGTACCTTGACATTCTCAATCATTTTGAGCACGTGGGGCTAAAATTTTGACCCTCCTTCATATTGATGTCGAAGAATTGGGATGCGGCTTTATATTGCACGATCATTGAAGCTCGCGAAAACATGGTCACAAGCTTCGTATAGATCTCATAGGCGGTTTTCATTTTCGTGGCATTTCTTTGAAGCTCGCCATCCATCGAGAAGATCAAGACATTCTTGATCGCGACCGACTCCTTTTGGTAGGCCTCATAGACCTCCCTTATGGCATTCGATGACCTTACATTAGGAGCAGTGGGAGAAGCCTTAGTTAGGTAACTAAGCTTACCATCACCTTCGGCGACAAGGCGAAGTTGCCTATTCCAATCCGCGAAATTTGAACCATTCTTTTCGAGTTTGCATCGACCCATGAAGGATCTTAGCCATGATACGGTGGTGAGCAGTGGTGCGGAAGGTCGAACCACGTTATCTTTTCCCGACATAGCGAATAAAACAAGTTTGACTACAAAATGGGACATGAAAGAAATGTGAACATTTACCGTTTTAAATACTTGTAAACATTTTAATCAAGTTAAGCATTTATATAATGACCTCTACCCAATAATATAAATGATTCCAAGACCCAAATTCTACATCAACTCGGGTTTATGTGAGCCACGAAATCCACGACCTTTATTAATATAATTTCGTGGGTTAACTCTTTAACCGATTCTACAATTAGGAGTCTTGGTCGATGAAATACATTTATTATCATCTTTAGCACGGAACACATGGGTCACGGACCTTAATCTTTCCGTTGAGAACAACCAAATTTTGATGTAATAACAATTTATTACCCCACTTACCTAACGTAAAAAAGAAGCACCTCAGTGAGGCGAGCCTACCACCTAATGAAATTGGGATTCATGGGTTCTGCTATTCGTCAAGGTTAAATCTCAATTAACAAAATAGAGGTCAAGTCAATTTATTATCTATCTCCTTTAAATGAACTAAATTGGTGATCTATCGATAATATATATAATTAACATGGTCGATTTATACGATATGATACGCATGTGTTATTATATGTGGCGATTTGGCATGCATGTAACATATAAATAAAATGTAACAATTAAATAAATTCCTATTATGGTCTTCCTAGAAATAGAAAATCAAATAATCTATTAGAAATTCGTAAACCAACTCATTTGGTCCCTCGAACTTCACGTGCACGCCTCCCTGGGACAGTGACTTTTTCAGAACGCCTTTCCGAATGGCGTCGTCTTTAGGAAACTCCAAAATTACAAATTGTATAATAAAATTACAAGACTTTCCTATTATACAAATCTAAAAATAAAATATTACAATAAAAGTGATACGAGATCACATAAAATTACATTACATTACAGGTAATATCGATAAAAAACTAAAACCATACTAAAATAAATTACATAATTCAAAATTACATAAATGCAAAAATAATATTCATCCATTAAAAATGGATCATATTTATATGTGATACTCATGCAAAATAATGTGCCAATTCACCCTTATAAAAAAATATTATATCGTATATAACATAGTTTTATGGAAATGCGTGATAATAATCAATTAAAATCACAAATCAATACTTAAATCAAATTTAAGCCCAAGTTAATTTTCTAACTGTTTTAGGACTCGAAAATTAGTCTTCACTAAAGCTTAGATGATAATTCAACTCGGTTTTGCGTTATTGCTCATTCTTGACCCTTATTAACATAACAATTATGTAATAATTCCAAATTTAATTACAATAATTCATAAATTTGAAATTAAAATTTTTAAAAATTCTGGAACATTTCTTGGACCTTCACCATGAGAAAAAATTTGGTCAAAACGTTTTGAATCGTTTTAGAGAAAAATATAGTTGCATTTAATCGATTTTATCAAATAAAATATTTAAAACATATGAAAACTAATCTAATTAATTTTCTACTTTTATAGATGATATGTATAATATATATTCAACATGTGATAATTTTCTCATACCATAATTTTTTTTAGCTATTTATGCGAAAATAATCACTATCTATGACATTTTAATCTTTAAAAATCATAAATTATGCAAAATAAATCATATTTATCTCAAATTTTACATACAGTAGGTAAAATATGCATGTAATATCATAATAAAACTTCATGGTCATATTCAAACTATAACTATTTTTAGCAATAAAAAGTTCATTTTACTCATTAAAATGTGTTTATTTAACTTAAATACTCCCTCCTAGTCACTCATTTCTTCCCCTTTCCTTTTTACACAAAAATTAAGGAAATGAATTTGGACCACACAAAACACACTACCCCACATACAAATGAATTTAGACCATACAAAACATACAATCCCACATCCAAAAAGGGAAAGAGGGAAGAAAACTCGACTTACCCAATAAGGAAAGAAGGAAGAAATGACCGACTAGGAGGGAGTAAAACAATAATCACCCATAAGTCATCAAAATGACCTAAAAACATTTTAGGACATGAAGGTATAACATGCATAAATATTTCGTGGCTTTATCAAATAAAACACAAATTTTCTAGTTTTATATAATTACTATTAACTGGTAAATACTATTAAACGATTTGCATGCAACATCCATATGCTCTGATTGTTGGAGTAAGTGTCCTCAACAATAGTGCGATCACTTAATTAATTCTCATTAAAAATAATAGAAAGGAATGATTAACATATAGTCAATTGATCCACATTAATCGGTAATGATTGGCTTACTAGAGTTTGACATTACTGTCGTATGACGGTGGTGCTCAGTTGATCCCTTGAGGTCACACCGAAATGACGATTCCCTAATCAAGAATATTAATTAATTATATAACGATGCAGATTAATTAATCCCTTAAATAGAACAAGTTTGTATAATTAGTGAGAATTATATCTTATTATAATATGATTAAATAAGATTCAATTTGGTAATTTAATTGTTATATTACTAAGAATGCTTAATGGTCATGAAACATTTGTGATAAGCATGATTGGTCGATTATGATTACAATTAGTTGTAGATCATATTAACCAAATATGAATTGACTCATTTTATATAGATGTGACAAATGACAAAATAACAAACTATAAAATGGACTCCAAATTATGTGGGTACACCGATTTTGCAAGGTGTAGGGTGGAGTTTATGTTTTGATCAATTGTTCTAATTAAAGCATAAGCATAATGATTACTACCCTAATACCTATAGCCACCCTAATACCTTGATTAGACAAAAAGCAAAAGCAATCACCTATTTCTTGGCATGCTTGGCCGGTTATGGTGCTAGAAATAAGAAGAAATTTTCTTCTTATATAAGCACTAGTTCTCATATTATTAAGACATCTTCATCTCACTAGAAATTAAGAAGAACATAAGAAACTTAAGAAGTTTCATAGAACTTGTGTTCAAAGAATAAACACCATATTACTAAGGTGGTAATTTCGAGTGTCATACACGGTTTAAGGGGCTACTCACTTGAAGTCCTAGTAGACTTGCATTTGAGTGATCAGGGATAGTCTAGGTGCATCAACAAGAAGAGTTCCTACACTTAGAACTAGGAGATTCATTCATCTATATTTAACTCAATAACAAGAACAAGAAGGAGTCTTGTTCTTGTTCCCTTTACCCGTCCAAAACAACAATGTGAAGAACAATATCTTTTTCTACTTTGCTTTATTTAGTTTGCATGCACTAGATCTTGGAAAATAACTAAAGAGTTAATTAGTATATCATAATAAGAGTATTATGATTAGGTATATGAACCTAACAATTGGTATCTAGGCCAGGTTGATGTTGCATGCAAATCAGTTTTATAAGTTTTTACGAGTTAAAGTAACTAAATAAAACTATAAATTTGTGTTTTATATGATAAAGTCACAAAAATTTTATGCATGATATACCTTATGGTCCTAAAATGGTTTTAGGTCTTTTTTATGATTTATGGAAGATTATTGCTTAATTTAATGATTTTTAGTAAAATAAAACACATTTTAATAAATAAAATGAACCTTTTATGACTAAAAATAGTTAAACTTTGAATATGGAAATGAAATTTTAGTATGATATCACATGAAAACTTTAACTACTGTATGTAAAAGTTGAGATAAATATGATTTATTTTGCATGATTTATGATTTTTAATAGTTAAAAAGGCATAAATAGCTAAAATGAATTTTTTGGCATGACAAAAATTATTATATTCTGCATGTATATTTTAAATATTATATGTATAAGTATAAAATTAATATATTTATTTTCGTTGGTTTAAAGTATTTTATTTGATAAAATCGATTAATAGCAACTATATTTTTCTCTAAATTGATTCAAAAATTTTTGACCAAAATTTTGACATGATAACGTTCCTGGAAATGTTCCAGAATATTCAAAATTTTAATTTTCAAATTTATAAATTATTGTAATTTAATTTGGAATTATTACATAAAAGTTATGTTTATAAGGGTCAAAACCGAGCAATAATGCAAACCCGAGTTGAATTATCGTCAAATAATTAGTAGAGACTAATTTTTGGGTCCTAAAACAGTTAGGATAATTAAATTGGACTTATATTTGATTTACGTATTAATTTGTGATTTTAATTGGTTATTATCACGCATTTCCATAAAACCGGGTTATATACGATATAAGTTTTATTAGGGCGATTTGACACATTATTTTGCATGAGTTTTATATAAAATTATGATGCATTTTGAATGAATGAATGAAATTTTTGGATTTATGTAATTTTGATTTATGTAATTTGTCTTAGTATGGCCTTAATTTTTAATCGATATTACCCGAAATGTATGGGAATATTGATTCGGTTGTAATTTTAATGTGATCTCGTATTACTTTTATCGTAATATTTTATTTTTAAAAATGTATAATAGTAAAGTCATGTAATTTTTGTAATTATTTGTAATCCCGAAGTTTCCTAAAGACGGAGTCATTCGGAAAGGTGCTCTGAAAAAGACGGTGTCCTTGGGAAGCGTGCGCATGAAGTTCAAGGGACCAAGGAGTTGGTTTCCGAATTTGTAATCGTTAATTTGATTATCTATTATTTTAGGAAGGCCATACTAGGAATTTATTTTATTGCTTACATTTTTATTTATATGTCACATCCATGCCAAATCGCCATATAAATCACACATGCATTTTTATCGAGTTAATTGACCGCGTTAATTATAATTATCGATAGATCACCAATTTTGTTCACTTAAATGAGATAGATAATAAATTGACTTGATCTCTATTTTATAATTGAGACTTAGCCATAACAAATAGTAGAACCCATGAATCCCAATTTCATAAGGAAGTAGGCTCGGCTCACCGAGGTGCTAAACTTGTTACGTTGGGTAAGAGGGGCAATAAATTGTTATTGGATCGAAATTTGGTTGAACTCAACGGAAAAAATAAGGGTACGTGGCCCATGTGTTCCGGGCTATAGATGACAATAAAGTATTTCATCGACCAAGAATTCTGGTAGAATAAGTTAAAGAGTTAACCCACCAAGTAATATTAATAAAGGTCGTGGAGTCCGTGGCTCACATAAACCCGAGTTAATATAGGATTTGGGTCTTGGAATCATTTATGTTATTGGGTAGAGGTCATTATATAAATGTCAAACTTGTTTAAAATGTTTATTACAAGTATTTTAAAACGATAAATGTTGATATTTCTTTCATTTTCTAAATTTTGTAGTCGAACTTATTTAATTCGCAATGTCGGATGACAATAACGAGGTTCGACCTCCCGCATGGCCGCACCACCACTCACCACCGTATCATGGCTAAGATCCTTTATGAATCGTTACAAACTTGAAAAGAATGGTTCTAACTTCTCGGATTGGAATGGGCAACTATGCTTAGCCGCCGAAGGTGACGGTAAACTTAGTTACCTAACCGAGGCATCCCCTAGCGCTCCAAATGCGCGGTCATCCAACGCCACTAGGGAGGCCTATGAGACCTACCACAAAGAGTCGGCGGCGATCAAGAATGTCTTGATCTTCTCCATGGATGGCGAGCTTCAACGTAATGCCATGAAAATGAAAACCGCTTATGAAATCTATTCTAAGCTGGTGACCATGTTTTTACGAGCTCCAAGAATTGTGCAATACGAAGCCCCCTCCCAATTCTTCGACCTCAATATGAAGGAGGGCCAAAATATTAGCCCTCATGTGCTCAAAATTATTAAGTACGTTGAGGTGCTCAAGGAGCAAGGAAATTGGATTCCCAAGCAACTTGTCATTGACCGCATTCTTCACTCCAAAAGTAAGATCAAAGGTTTTGTCAACTTTAGGGTGAACTTCAACATGCAAAATGCCACCGTATCGATTCATGAATTGCACAAGATGCTTGTACAAGCCGAACGAGACATGGGCTTTCAAGCTAGCTCAAGTAAGGATGTTTTGAACATCAATGGCAAGAGCAAAGCGAAGTTCAAGAAAAGTGGAAACAAGGGAAGCAATCCCACTCACTCCTACCAAGGCAAAGAAAAAACAATTATGAATAGCTCTTCTAAAGGCAAGAAGAGAGCCGCATCCGAAGACAAGTGCCATTATTGTAATGGCACGGGTCATTGGAAGCGTAATTGCTCCAAGTACTTGGGAGACATCAAAGCTGGACGGGTTCTTCCAGTTGTAATGGTCCTTCCCAAAGTCTATGTTATTGATATTCATCTCAACTTTGGTATTTTGATACAAGTGATTCTCACCACCCTTTTAATTAGATTTAGGTCATGAGAAGAAGGACAATGCAAAACAAGCCTAGGAGGATCTACAAGGAAGCTAGGGTAGACACCACGTAGAGGAGACCTATGATGGGCTTGGCGATGTTTTGCTATTTGTCTTCTATTTGATTATTGCATTTTAATTGTTGGTTTTTTGAACTATTTCATTTCCATGTTCTGACATGGAAAGTATTTTGAATTCCTACTTTTGAACTATGGTTGTATTAAAAAGGTGACTTGGTTTTCAACCCAAGTCACTTTACTTATGGAATTTATTTCGATGTTCTTAAACCTATTATCATGACTAATTGATCCTATGAAATATATAATGATTGGATCATTATGAGTAAGCCAAAGTTAAGAATGGGATTCTCACTTTGAATTGTGACTAAACATCACAACTTATTTGATATAACAAAGATCAATTACACAAGTCAAATGAGTTAACGAACTCACACTTGGAGATTTACAATTCATATAAAGCCCCAAGATAAGATCTTTAAAACGCCAATGTGACTCCATACGAGTTATGGAAGGGTTAAGAACCCTAAACTTGTTCAAGACATGGATAAGAGTCCAATTATTTAACTTAAATAGAGTGAGTCTATAGAGAAGTTAGAATATTAAAGTCTAAATAAATAAGTCTACTATAGATCGCTCAAAGTTAATACGAGCATCCTACCCCATTTATACCTGGAGAACAAAGCTGTTTGTGACTGAGGGACATAGCTCATGAAGCTATACTTACAAGAATTTTCCTCCTTTAAACCTAGAGAAACAAAACTTGTTGTGGCTCATGGTGCTATCCTTGGTGAAAATATACGCATTTTCAAAAGGTTTGAGTGGGAGAAAATATACCACAAACAAAAGAGACAAGAGAAAATGTTCTTAAGTCATCCAAGGATAGAAGCTTATAACAAAAATAACTATTTTTTGAAAGTAATAAGACTATGATCTATAGATTGGCGGTTACTATTTCCAATTCAAATTTATTACAAGAGAGCCATACGATACAAGATGGATTCAATACGATTACTTGGGGAAGTTTGGACCTACCAAGGATGAATAAAACTTTATTGTAAAGTATTATATATAAGTTAATTTATAACTATCTTTGAAATCCAAGATTATTGCATCTACACCTCATCGAAAGTGTATGACAAGTGACAAAGAGTTTTTGAAAATTACTTTTTTAAATGGGCATTTAGAAATGGACAAGTTGTCGTACAAAAACTTAGGAGATAAATGTGTGATCCTAAGATAGCCCTTGAGAGGTTGTAATAATCATTGCATAACAAGAGAGAATGGTTTCCTCGAATTGTCGAAGAGCCATTTTTATGCATCAAGTTAAGTGGGAGCTAGATCTATCATGTGTGGACATGAAGGTTAGTGGGAGTTATAATCATCGTGTGTGGACATGATTAGTGGGAGCACATTGTCTTCCATGTCTTGTATGTAAGAAACATATTAATCATTAAGAGTGATGTACTAACATTGCCTTCCGTGGACGAGTGTTTAGGAAATCATTTCTAGATGAATGACTTGGAAGGAACATATCGTATCTGAGGCAAAATATCTTGCATTTCTTATATGTAGGACACATATCAATCATTTGGGAATGATTTACTGACATTGCCTTCCGTGGAGGAGTGTTTGGGAAATCATTTCTAGATGAAAGACTTGTAGTAGGTATCCAAAATCTATAGTGATAGATAAGAAAGGATACACATGATTGTTAATGTTTCCGCCATAAGGCCAATCGCATATGCCAGGATATGCACATACCTTGATGAGTTGTATGCTTGGAGCATAACAAGTCAATAACAAATTAACCCATATGAGATTCATTGGATAGCCTTCAAGAATATTCATGAGCTTCTCGAGGAGACTATGATTTCATTATGGTGTTTGGTTATGATAACTTAGTTGTGTGTTAAATGTTTACAAACCCAAGTTTTAAAACCTATAAGGATCTGAAAGAATCTTAGGCTAACTTTTGTTATACTAATTAAAAGCAAATAGATAAAAGGGATGATTGAAGTGTCAAATCATTGAAGATTCTACAAATAGAGTCTTAGTACATGGTGATGAGAAAAAGGTGGCGCATAAGGATCTAATAGTAGACCCTTTCACCAACATACCTATCACGTAGTTATTGTGATAACAAGTGGGAGCATCTTTCAAGTTAAAGAGCCCAACACTAGATATAGATCTAGTGATGTACTTAGATAAATTCATGTGATTGAGAATAACGATGAATGGAAGGAAAAGGCAATTCATAAAGTTGGAATAAATGGATACATGGTATATCCACTATCCAAGCTTTTATTGCATTTAGACAAGATGCCCATGAAGTGTCATGGAAATTTTACACTTTGGATTATAAGATATGAAGCGATACATTGTGTTGATTGTTCATATATGATAATCACATTTATCATTTGAGCTTCTAAAACTCATTTTTGTGCTTTGTTATATCCAAATAAGTTGTAGTGACAACTTTGAACCCTATTAAAGTAAAATGGATTAACATAGCCTTGGCCCCTAGTTGCTTACCTAAGGTGACGTCTCGAAGTGACTGGAGTGTGATGCGATTGATGGCAAGTTCAAGTGTCATAGGGTCATAAGGGATGACTAGTCGATCACATAGATAGACTGTATTGGACACTCTGTCGGGCAGTGACCGCTTATAGTGTTCGCCTAAGTCAGCACATTTTCTAATTAGCTTTGATTTTAGCCCCAAGCCATTCTGTAAAAAGGGGTGAATGGGCAATTATTGGGTCATGAAGGACTGTGAGTGTAGGAAAGGAATAGTGCGATAGAAATTGTCTAACCCCTTGTCAGTGTTAACAAATATCTCAAGGCCACTCGAAGAGTAGTAAGCTGGAAATGCGTGGCCACGCTTGGAAGGTATCTACGGTAGATAAATCTGGTCAGACAGTTACTCTCCAGATTGAGGAAACTTCTCTAGATATGATTACATGCAAGTACGACCTGCAAGACACCTTGCATTGAGTGGGAGATTTAAAATAGGATAAGAGAACTGGTGACGCACACTTGTTGCGAACAAGTGGGAGATTGTTGGAGTAACTGTCCTCAACAATAGTGCGATCACTTAATTAAATCTCATTAACAAGAATGCAAAGGGATAATTAACTTTATAGTCAGCTGATCCACATTAATTGGTAATGAGGCTTACTAGAGTTTAACATTACTGTCGTATAACGGTGATGATCAGTTGATCCCTTGAGGACACACCGAAAGGACAATTCCCTAATCAAGAATATTAATTAACTGTATAACGATGCAGATTAATTAATCCCTTAAATAGAACAAATTTGTATAATTAGTGAGAATTATACCTTATTGTAATATGATTAAATAAGATTCAATTTGGTAATTTAAATGTTATATAACTAAAAATGCTTAATGTTTATGAAACATTTGAGATAAGCATGATTAGTCGATTATGATTATAATTAGTTGGAGATCATATTAACCAAATATGAGTGACCCATTATATATATATATATATATATATATATATATGATTATAAATTATTACTTAAAATGTTAAATTTAATTTATTTGTTATGAAATTGCATTTAAATTAGTTAAATTTATATATATAAGCTAAGTTACATATCACATGTCACATATGTGACAAATGACAAAATCACAAATTATAAAATGGACTCCACATTATGTGGGTACACCGGTTTTGCAAGGTGTAGGGCGGAGTTTATGTTTTGATCAATTGTTCTAATTAAAGCATAAATATCATGATTAATACCCTAATACCTATAGCCACCCTAATTAATACCTTGATTAGAAAAAAAAAAGAGCAAAAGCAATCACCTCTTTCTTGGCATGCTTGGCCGGTTATGGTGCTAGAAATAAGAAGAAATTTTCTTCTTATATAACCACTAGTTCTCATATTATTAAGACATCTTCATGTCACTAGAAATTAAGAAGAACATAAGAAACTTAAGAAGTTTCATAGAACTTGTGTGGAAAGAATAAACACCATATTACTAAGGTGATAATTTCGAGTGTCATACACGGTTTAAGGGGCTACTCACTTGAAGTTATAGTAGACTTGCATTAGAGTGATAAGAGATAGTCTAGGTGCATCAACAAGGAGATTTCCTACACTTAGAACTAGGAGATTAATTCATCTATCTTTGGCTCAAGAACAAGAATAAGAAGGAGGTTTATTCTTGTGCCCTTTACTCGTCCAAAACAAAAATGTGAGGAACAATATCTTTCTCTACTTTGTTTTATTTAGTTTGCATGCACTAGATCTTGGAAACTAATTAAAGAGTTAATTAGTATATCATAAGAAGAGTCTTATGAGTAGGTATATGAACCTAACAAAGATGTTATAGTTGTGGTGGCCTTGGCCACAAGAGATTCGTGTGTCCATCATTGAGTGGGGGTAGAGGTTACTAACCTTCGTTCCAGCGGAGCTATTCTTAGAGCACGGCGAATAGTCGGCCTGCGGGGTCATGGAACCGGCAGGGGAATCAGAGTGTGACCGGCGGTGGCTACAACCGCAATAGAGGGAGCTATCAGCGACAGAACAACAATGGGAACCAGAGCTTAGCGTCAAAGACTGTGGCATCTGCTAGCACCGTGGAGGGAGGAGGTCATAAGAACAGTGGCAAACTGTTTATGATGGGCAAGCAAGCAGCAGAGGAGGATTCACAAGTTTTTAATGGTACATTTCTTGTTAACCGTATTCCATCTTTCGTTTTGTTGAATTTGGGGTGAACCCATTCCTTTATTTCTAAGAGTCATGATGTGTTGTTGGATCTTGGGGATAGCAAGTCTGTAAAGGATGAGGTCTTTATATCTTCATGGGAGTCTGTATCTTGTTGTAAGTTATACAAGGGTGTATCGATGATTGTGGGGTAGGTGGACTTTCTTGTTAACCTGTTTGAATTTCCTTTAGACGGGTTTGAGATAATTGTCAAAAAATAATTGGTTGTGTAAGTATAAGGCAAACATATATTGCCATCAAAAGAAGGTGTCTTTAAAGGGTCCAAACGGGGTTTGAGTGTCATACCAAGGGTTCGTTGTAAAGCATAAGGTGAAGTTAATTGCAGCCATTACTTTGAAGTCGCACCTGAGGAAGGGCTACCCGAAGATCTTGTGTCATGTGAGAGATACCAGAGTTGAGGAGCCCACAACAGACCATATTGAGGTGGTGAGTGAGTTTGATGATGTTTTTCCGGATGAGATACATGGATTACTGCCGAAGAGGGATATTGATTTCATTTTAGAGTTGAAGCCGGATACATGATCGATCTCTAAGGCCCCGCATCGCATAGGACCGAAAGAGCTTGAAGAGTTGAAGAAGCAATTGCATGAGCTAATGGACAAGGGGTACTTTAGACCTAGTGTATCGTTGTGGGGTGCGCCAGAGCTGTTGGTCAAGAAGAAGGATGGTAGTATACGGATGTGCATTGATTACCGTGAGCTAATCATATGACGGTGAAGAATAGATATCCATTACCTAGGATTGATGACTTGTTTGATCAGTTGAGCGAAGCTGGAGTATTTTCGAAGATAGATTTTAGGTCGGGGTATCATCAACTGAGGATAAAGGATAGTGACAGTCCGAAGACGCTTTTGCATTCGAGGTATGGGAATTATGACTTTGTGGTGACGCCGTTTGGGTTGACTAATGCACCAGCGGTATTCGTGGACCTTTTGTATCGGATCTTCAGTCCATATCTGGACATGTTCGTGGTGGTATTTATTGACGACATCTTGGTCTATTCTAAGACTAGGGAGGAGCATGCGAAGCGTCTGAGGATCGTATTGCAGACCTTGAGGGACAACCTGTTGTATGCTAAATTGTCTGTGTGAATTCTGGCTAGAGAAGGTGACATTCTTAGGGCATGTGATATCAAAAGAAGGGGTGATCGTAGATCCAAGTAAGATAGAGGCAGTATCTAACTGGGAGGCACCAAAGAATGTGGCAAAAGTGAGGAGTTTCTTGGGTTTGGTTGTATACTGTAGCAGGAGGTTTGTGAAGGATTTATTGAGGATAGCTAGACCTATGACGGATTTGATGAGAAAAGAGAACAAGTTTTGTTGGGATGAGAACTGTGAGATGGCGTTCCACACCTTAAATGAGCGTTTGACCACAACTCATGTCTTAGCATTGCCGTATAGGAGTGAGAACTTTGAGGTGTATAAGGATGCATCGAAGTGTGGTTTAGGATGTGTGCAGATGCAGAATAGGAAGGTGATTGCATATGCTTCGCGACAGTTAAAGCCTTATGAGGAGAACTACCCTACTCATGATCTAGAGTTGGGTGTTATGGTGTTCTCGTTGAAGATTTGGAGGCATAACCTGTAAAGGGACAGCTTTAAGGTGTTTTCAGATCAGAAGAGTTTGAAGTACATCTATACCCAGAAGGAGTTAAATATGAGGCATCGGCGGTGGATGGAGCTGATTTGAGATTATGATATGGAGATTATCTACCATGAAGGGAAGGCTAATGTAGTTGTTGATGCCTTGAGTCGGAAGAGTGTACATTCTTTGTGCACTGCGATGTCTTTGATGCGGTTTAGGGACAAGGTAGCGAAGATGGGGATCCATGTGACTCGAAAGGGGAATGCTACTAGTGACTTGATGATTGAACCGAGATTATTGATGATATTAGGAGCAAATAACTGGAGGATCGTAACATTCAGCTGTGGAAGAAAGGGGTAGAGGAGGGTACTATTCCTAGGTTTTCGATTCATGCAAATGGGAATGTCAAATTTGAGGGCCGATGGTGTGTGCCGAATGATCCGGAGTTGAGAAAGATAATTTTGACTGAGGCTCACTGTACTCCCTATTCGGTTCATCCGGGTGGGGATAAGCTATAAAAGGATTTGAAGAAGACTTTCTGGTGGCCAGGGTTGAAGAAGGATGTTGTTGATTTTGTAGCGAGATGTTTGACCTGTCAGCGTGTCAAAGGAGAGCAGAGAAGACCGTAGGGTAAGATTCAGTCTCTAGAGGTTTCGTAGTGGAAATGGGAGTCTATATCCATGGACATTGTGGTGGGACTTCCGAGATCGCAGAGAGAGAATAATATGATTTGGGTGATCGTAGATCGGTTAACCAAGTAAACTCGCTTCATTTTGATGAAGGATACTTGGAGCAAGATAGAGCTAGCTTTAGCTTATAGGAAGCATGTGGTGAAGCTTCATGGGGTGCCTAGTGACATAGTGTCTAATCGTGAAGCGAGGTTCATTTCTCGATTTCGAAAGGAATTACAAGAGCTTATGGGAACGACATTGAAGATGAGTATAGCCTTTCATCCTGCGAGAGATGGTCAGACAGAGAGGACAATCAAGACTTTGGAGGATAAGTTGATGGCTTGTGTGCTATCATTTGGTGGGAGTTGGGAGGATAAGCTGGATCAGATAGAGTTTTCTTACAACAACAGTTACCATGCTAGTATTGGGATGGCACCATTTGAGGCTTTGTATGGGAGGAGATGCATGAGTCCAGTATGCTGGGATGACAGTTCTGAGGCAGTAATTATTGGACCCCAGATGGTTCAGGAGATGATTGAACAAGTGAATTTGATTCGCCAGAGGATGAGAGCAGTGCGAGATCGTCATAAGAGTTATGCAGATCTACATTGGCGGGATATCGAGTTTCAAGTGGGTGACAAAGTTCTTCTGAAAGTGTAACCTATGCGTGGCGTGATGCGATTTAGGAAGAGGGGCAAGCTGAGCCAGAATTTTATTGGTCCTTATGAGATTTTGGATCGGATTGTAAAGGTCGCTTACCGTTTAGCCTTACCACCTGCTCTTGACCGGGTCCATAATGTGTTTCATGTGTCTTAGCTGCGAAAATATGTGAATGTTCCGTCTCATGTTCTAGAGGCGGAGACCATTGAGCTTGATGAGGCACTTACTTATATTGAGGTGCGAAAGGAGATCTTGGATCGAAAGGTGCGCAAGACCAGAAACGGGGAGACAACTCTAGTGAAGGTGTTATGGTCTAACCACAACGTGGAAGAAACAACTTGGGTTCCTCATGCTGCCATTAGGGACAGATATCCACATCTTTTTGAGGAGGTATGTTCGGTTACAAGGACGTAACCTTGTTCTTTAAGGGGGAAAAAGATAATTGCATTATGTTAGTGGTCTAGCGTGAGTAGTAGTAGTAATATGTGGTGTTAGTTTTGTTGTTGGTATGAGATATATGTTATGTATATGTGTTTTGTGTTGTCTATGATGCTTGTTTGGTAGGAGTATGAGTAGTGAACTTCGAGGACGAAGTTCGTTTTTAAGGAGGGAAGATTGTAATACTCCGTATTTCTAAGTACTAGGTACTCGGTCCAGTTAGGCTTACTCGACCGAGGGGAAGAGTGTAATACTCCGTATTTTGAGTAGTTGGCACTCGGCCGAGTAGAGCTTACTCGACCGAGTGGATAATGTACTCGGCCGAGTGTAGTGTGTTTGACCGGGTCGTTTGGTCTATTATTTAATTAGAGTTTTGTTCTTCTGTACTCGGCCGAGTGAGTTAGGCACTCGACCGAGTACATGTTGTACTCGATCGAGTACGACGGGTTTCGAGGATTTTTTGGACGGTTGATTAAATATTAATAAGAGGAGTTAGGGTTCATAATCACAGTTACGTTTTACAGTAAAACCCTATTTTCCTGTCAAAAACTCTCTTTTACTCATTAAGAACATCCTTAATCATCTCGTGCCGGATCTGATCTCTCGCTACTTTGTTGATTGCATTGGTAAGTACCTCTACTTTGTGATTTGTGTGTATTGTTATGAACCCTAACTCAATTGGGGAAAAAAAGGAATATGTTGGTATCGATTATATGATCATTTTGATTGTTTAGGAGGAGACTTTATAAAAGAAGGATTTTGATTGTGATTGCATATTACCGGATTTGCTTCAGGTAGGGTTTCCCTGCTCAGTGTTTATATTGCAAATTGATGTTATGAGATTATATGATTCTTGATATGTGATTGATGATTGTGTTGATGGATTTCGGGTTTGGTGTTTCGAGATGTTACTATGGTTACTAATTTGGTGATTCCATTGGGAGACGGATCACACCCTGAGTTCGCCCCCGTGGTTATCCCACCACGTGGAGGATGTGCACATTAATGTTCCGGGTTCTCTCACTGCGGTGAGAGAGGCTTTTCACGCCTGTGGTTGCGGTCCAGGGTATATGGGTGGTTTATGTAGAGCATGGATGGTAACCTAAGTCTACTGAGGTGTCTAATGCGGTGGCTGTGACAACCCTCGCGATAGCGGAAATAAAACATAACAAGCACACAATTTATATAATGGAAAATACGATATTTTTGAAACTTTTTACATGCCGAAGAAAGAGTACGAGGAATGTCAAATAAATACAAACTAAAGTATAACATACTACAAAGAGCCATAGTCTCTCAAAACGGAATCAAGCATAAAAGTTGTTTAGTAAACTAGCTAAGATCGTCTATGGGTGAATCGTCCAGTCCAACGCTCGCTAGCTCACACCCAAACCAAAAAACAAGAAAAGATCCAACCAAGCAACCTGTTCATTCATGAAACATGAACGCCACAGTCAGTGGGGAGTAACTCCCGGTTCTCCCAGCCATATCACAAATAACATACATAAATGGTAATAAACATGTTGAAGAATACTTATATATATTTGTGAATTACGAGGAGTATAAATGAGCATTTCAATATAGTAAGATATAGGCGCATGAAATACAAAACTGTAAGCATCAGATTATAGACAGACTCGGGGAAGACACCCTTAGGCCACTATATACTCACTAGGGCTTCCATCTCACCGTTAGTGGCATATACCTGATAAGATAGAGACTCGACATACAAACCACGCCAAGTCATCCATCAGTCACAAAAAGTCAACATATAGGCATTCATCCAAACATACGATTATGGTAACATACTCTCTCACGGTTAATGACACGCACTAGCACCATGTTCATAGCAAGTATGATCAAAACACGTCCACGGGATAAACATTTCCCTAAACCATACACGATAAACGTTTTGTATATGAAAGACTCATTTCCTCCCGGTAGGACGACGATAATAATACGGTCCTAGTCTAAACCTGGCCAGACTCTTGGAATAAACGTGTTCTGATTCGACATGCGATAAACATTTCGCATCCAAGACTCGGTCAAACACAGAAGCCGAATACCCCAAATTCGGTCAAACTACACGAAAAAGGCGGAAAGAGAAAGAATCATAATCAAGCGGTACGCTACATGCAATGACACCACCTTGCAAGGATATGACATTTGACGACCAGGTCGATCAACGCATTGCGTTCGCCTCCCAACAACGTCGTCATATTCCCACTAAAATTTGCATACAAGAATCAAAGGCACACCTCCTCGTTCCAACATTCCAGTTTAACGAGCAAGGAGGTATAACCGGGGAATGAGAGTTCATAGCACTCAATGACTAGTGCTCAAATCAAAACATAGGTAGAACCGACTCAAAGGGGAACATATCAAAAACCGTCACGAAACATGTGATATAAGCGAGTGGGATATCATATATTCCAAATATGAATATTTAATGCTAATACGTAAATTTATACGATAAACGAACCGTAAAAACTATTATAAGTGAGAGCATAAGGGAAAGAAATAGAAAAGGAACACATGGGGTGCCAACCTGTCAAGAGGACCGGCCACCGGCTACCCGGCTGGCACTTCAGCAACACTCAAACGACACCAAAAATACAGGGATGTCCTAGCCGGTGGGTGTGACCGGCTGCCGGCTACCTGGCTGGGAACACATGCCATAAGTAAGAAAGAAGAAAAGATATGGGTGTCCCAGCCGGTCGGCTGACTGGCAGCCGGTCGGCCGGCTGGGAATTACACAATACTAAAAATTCTCGAAATACCAATTTCACTTTAGCCACGTTCCCAGTCGGTCGGCTGACCGGCGGCCGGTCGGCCGGCTGGGACTACAAACGCACGAATTTCATCAACAATCATCAACCAACACAAATTCTAAGGATACTCATCCAATTCGAACCACATTTACTAACATCAAACCACATTAAATGCATAATAATCGTCATTTAACGTTGGGTAAACATTAATTAAAGCATTAAAACACGCATTGATATCGAGTAAATCTTCACCGTTGCCTTTATGCGTCTTCAATCGTCTTCTAGGTCTTCCTCCAGGAGGTAATAGTCTTTGTCGGGGTCTTGAAGGTTTCCACCTACAAAAGGACACAAAAGATGAATACAATTCACCTTTGAGAAAGACGGAAAAATTGAAAATAAGAAAGACGATAACTTTATTACTACACAAGGTAGAGGAGGATAAGAGAGGAAGATTATGAAGAATATCAAGAGATTTGAGTGAGGAATGGATGAGTTGTGTGAAGCTTGGGATGATAAAAAATGGTGGTTAGGTTTTTGGTGGTTTGTGTGAGGGTGAAGAGGATGAGTGGAAAATGAGTAGTATAAGGGTTATAAAAGGTGAGTGGAAAATGGGGGAAAAAGGCCCAAAATGTGGCTTAAGGCGAAACCCACACGGAATTCCGAGTAGAGTCCGAATACGGACTCAGATTTGTTAAATTAGATACGGAAAACTAATTTCTAATCTAAATCTAAAATTAAGCTAACTAATATCCGTATAATTTTATTAAGCCACGATGGCTAATATTACGGGTGTTAGAGTGGCCCTCCGGTTTATCTTTCCCTTGTGCTTATCTTGTACATTGGTCGGTATATACGATTACTGACCCTGTTATTGTTTTACAAAACTGTTGTGATCCATTGGGGAATGGTGAGCAGGTAGTCACAGGTAATCCATAAGCTGCGTTGGGATGAGGATGGAATCACTACATCGAGTCTTAGCTTCCGCTTAGCATATCTGAAGTTATATACATTAGTTGATGCATAGGACTTTAACAGTTTGTTAGTTTGGATTGTTTGGTCAGACGGTATACCGTCTGTGACCATATATTGATTTAAATCATTTTTTAAATAAGTATTGTTTCTTTATCGCTTGATTTGATATGTGCTACCTCGGACAACCGAGATGGTAGTATTCACATGTGCTAGGGAGGTCTTGTAAGGCTCTTTAGAATATGGGGATGTTACAAAGAGGTACTCGGCCGAGTAGAGGGTATTCGGCCAAGTAATGTTGTTTTGTCAGTTGAGCAGTATTCTGTTCTTGGGCACTCGGCCGAGTGTGGTGAGCACTCGACCGAGTGAGATGTACTCTACCGAGTGCATATAGTACTCGACCGAGTACACTGGTCTGCGAGATTATTTCGGGTTTGATTAAGGATTATTAGGGAAGATTAAAACATAATTTCACTTTCCGTTTCATAATCCAAATTCCAAACCTTAACATGGTGTCTTGAAGGTCTCCACCTACATAAGGACACAAAGATGAATACAATTCACCTTTGAGAAAGGCGGAAAAATTGAAAATGAGAAAGATAGTAACTTTATTACCACACAAGGTAGATGAGGATAAGAGAGGAAGATTATGATGAATATCAAGATATTTGAGTGAGGAATAGATGAGTTGTGTGAACGTTGGGATGATAAAAAATGGTGGTTAGGGTTTTGGTGGTTTGTGTGAGGGTGAAGAGGATGAGTGGAAAATGAGTAGTATAAGGGTTATAAAAGGTGAGTGGGAAAATGGGGGAAAAAGGCCCAAAATGTGGCTTAAGGCCCCACACGGAATTCCGAGTAGAGTCCGAATACGGACTCGGATTTGCTAAATTAGACACAGAAAACTAAGTTCTAATCTAAATCTAAAATTAAGCTAACTAATATCCGTATAATTTTATCAAGCCACGACGGCTAATATTACGGGTGTTACAATCACCCTACCTTTTAAAAAGTTTCGCCCTCAAAACTTGAGCGAAAGAAAGATACCTTAATCGAATAGGCTTGGATACTTTGCACGCATGGTAGCTTCAAGTTCCCACGTCTCTTCTTCAACATTACCACATCTCCACAAAACTTTCACTAAAGGCACCACTTTACTTCTCAACTTTTTGTCCTTGCGATCTAAAATGCGGATTGGCTTCTCTTCAAAGGACAAATTCAGTTCAAGCTCGGGAATTTCGGCTTGAAGAACATGGCTCGGGTCACTAATGTACTTCCTCAATTGAGAAACATGAAAGACATCATGAACTTTGCCCAAATTCGGGGGCAAGTCCAACTTGTACGCTACGGCACCAATTCTTTTCACAATGTCAAAGGGTCCAATGGATTTCGGGCTCAATTTACCCTTTACACCAAACCTTTTAACAACCTTCATCGGAGTTACTTTCAAGAACACTTTATCTCCAACTTCAAATTCCAACGGTCTTCTTCAGACATCGGCATAGGATTTTTGTCGGTCTTGAGCAGCTTTCATCCTATCACGGATGACCTTCACTTGATCAATGGTCTCAACAAGGACATCGGGACCTAAATCACGAACACCACTCAATTGATTCCAACAAATAGGACTTCGGCACTTCCTTCCATAGAGAGGTTCGTAAGGAGCCATCTTGATCGAGGCATGGTAGCTATAGTTGTAAGAAAACTCCACCAACGGTAGACTCTTTTCCCAACTAGATTGGAAGTCGAGAGCACAAGCCCTAAGTAAGTCTTCTAAAGTCTGGATAGTCCTCTCGGTCTGACCATCGGTAGCGGCATGGAAAGCGGTACTCATCAACAACTTACTACCCATGGCTTCTTGCAAGGCCTTCCAAAATCTCAAACAAAACCTCGGGTCTCGGTCGGATATGATCTTCTTGGGAACACCATGATATTTGACGATCTCATCAACATAGGCTTTGGCAAGTCGTTCTATGCTCCAAGTCTCCTTGATCGGGATGAATCTGGCACTCTTGGTCAAGCGGTCACCAATAACCCAAAGGGCATCTTTATTTCCAACGAATATTGGCAAAGCCATGACAAAATCCATAGAAATAGATTCCCACTTCCATAGTGGAATATCCAAAGGTTGTAGCAATCCACCAGGCCTCTTGTGTTTGATCTTCACTTGTTGGCAAGTAAGGCATCTTCCAACATAGGACACAACATCACTTTTCAAATTCGGCCACCAATATTGTA
Source organism: Heliosperma pusillum (assembly GCA_022085475.1). NCBI lineage: Eukaryota > Viridiplantae > Streptophyta > Magnoliopsida > Caryophyllales > Caryophyllaceae > Heliosperma > Heliosperma pusillum. The sequence continues at coordinate 39,075 of JAIUZE010004057.1, forward strand.
GCTTCGAGTCTTTATACATCTTATAACCTCCAGGGTGGATAGAGTAGGGAAAAAGGTGGGCTTCATCAAGAATACGCTTCCTCAAGTCAAGAGCATTAGGCACGAACACTCGGTCATGGAGTCGAAGAAAACCTTTGTCATCGATCTTGAAGTCTTTAGCTTTTCCAGCTAGAAGCTTGGCTTGAATGAACTTGTAGGTAGGATTATCAACTTGGCTTTCGTGGATCTCGCGGAGAATAACAGGTTCGGCAACTATGGCACCAACATAATCAAATCCTCGCTCCACGAACTCCAACTTCAACTTTTTAAACTCGGTGCAAAGATCATCGGGTAGCACCCACATAGCACTCAAGGCATGAGAAGATTTCCTACTAAGAGAATCGGCAAAAACAATGGCCTTCCCTTCATGGTATAGCAATTCAAAATCATAGTCATTCACCAATTCCAACCATCTTCTTTGTCTCATATTCAACTCTTTTTGAGTAAATATGTACTTCAAACTCTTATGATCGGTATAAATGTGACAATGAACACCAATAAGATAGTGCCTCCACACTTTCAAGGCATGGACCACGGCGGCTAATTCCAGATCATGAGTAGGGTAGTTCACTTCATGAACTCTCAAATGTCTTGAGGCATAAGCAACCACTTTCCAATTTTGCATAAGTACACAACCCAATCCCAACTTGGAAGCATCACAATAGATGTGACAACCCTCGCGAATGAGGAAATAAAACATAACAAGCATGTGATTTATATAGCGGAAGATACGGTGTTTTTAAAACTTTTTACATGCAAATAGAAAATACGAGGAATGTCAAATAATTACAAACTAAAATACAATATGCTACAAAGAGACGAAGTCTCTCAAAGTGTTATCAAATGTCAAAGCTATTAGCAACTAGCTTAACAACGTCTAGAGGTGACTCATCCAGGCCAACGCCCGCTAGCTCACACCCGAACTCAAAATACCATAAGCAATAAGCCATCCAAGCAAGCAACCTGTTCATCCATGAAAAACATGAACGCCACAATCAGTGGGGAGTAACTCCGGGTTCTCCCAGCCATATCACAATAAACGTACATAAAAGGAAATACAAAAGTAGAAACATGCATATATAAATATACATTTGAAATACGAGAAAAATAAATAGGCAATTCAATATGTAAAGATATCGGTACATGAAGTACAAAACCGTAACCATCATATGATAGATAGACTCGGGGATGACACTCTTAGGCAACCATACACTCACTAGGGCTTGCATCTCACCGTTAGCGGCATAACTTTGATAAGATTGAGACTCGACAAACAAACCATGCCAAGTCATCCAAAGATCACAAATAATCAATCATATAACCATCCATTCAAACGTACAATACGTTGACGACATCTCTCACGGTAAATGACACGCACTAGCACCGTGTACATGCAAGTATGATTAAAAGGCATCCACGGGATAAAACATTGCCCTGAACGCATACACGATTCAATTCATTTCGTATATGTAGACTAATATCCTCCCGGTAGGACGACGATATAAACATCCGATCCTAGTCTAAACCTGGCCAGACTCTCGGAATAACACATTGCCCTGAACGCATACACGATTCAATTCATTTCGTATATGTAGACTAATTTCCTCCCGGTAGAACGACGATATAAACATTCGATCCTAGTCTAAACCTGGCCAGACTCTCGGAATAACAGTTTCCGATTAGACATGCGATAAACATTTCGCATCCAAGACTCGGTCAATCATAGACGCCGAGTACCCCAAATTTGGTCAACCTTCACGAAAGAGGCGGAAAAGAGCACAAGCCTCATAACAAGCGGTACGCTACATGCAATGACACCACCTCGCAAGTATACAACATTTGACGGCCGGGTCGATCAACGCAAAGCGCTCGCCTCCCAACAACGTCGTCATATGCCCACTAACACATGCAATTAAGCAGTAAGGATACACTCCTCGTTCCGACATTCCAGCCTTACGAACCTGGCGGTAGCCAGCGGAATGAGAGTACAAAGCACATAACAAATTAGTGCTCAAACCGTAACATGTGTAAAACCGACTCAAAGTGGGACATATTAAAAATTGTCACAAGGCATATGATATAAGCATGATATAAATGTAACAATGATAAACATGATTACATAAGCATTAAACCAAGTTTAGGAAGTATAATGAATAAGAAACATAAATCTCATTTCAAAACAACAAGTTTGGAAACTATTAAAACATGGGTCCACTTCAAACGGTCATAGCTAGAGTTGTAGACATTCAATTGCAGAAATTCCAAGTGGAGGTGATAGCTTATCCTCTTACGGTTGCAACGGTATGTCACAAGCCCAAAACAAGCAAGTAACGAAGGAGATATGATCATTTTACGAAAAGGAGTCAGTGCAGTGAGTCACAGCTGGCCAGGGGGACCGGCGGCCGGGTACCCGGCTGGGAACACTTCTACCCGAGAAAAACATAATCAACATCCATTTTCAACAATCATCAATAACTACTATCAACTATCAATAATCATCAACAATTATCAACAAACAACAACCATCATCAACAAACACAAATTCTATGAATACCAATCCTATCCTAATTACGTTTACTAACATCAAAAACACATTAAAACACGTAATGATATCAAGTAACCCTTCACCGTTACCGTTTTGAGTCTTCAATCCTCTTCTAGGTCCTCTTCTATCAAATAGTAGTCTTTTTCGAGGTCTTGAAGGTCACCACCTACAATTAGATAATAAAGATGAATATAATTCACCTTTGAGAAAGACGGATAAATTGAAAAGCGAGAAAGACGGTAATTTTATTACCAAATAAGATAGAGGACGATGAGAGGGGAAGAATAAGACGAACTTTAGTGAATTTGAGCGAGTAACGAAGGAGTAGCGACGATTTTGAGATTGAGCAAGTATGGAACTTAGGTTTTGGTGGTCACTTGATGAAGAAGAAGAAGTAAGTGGAAAATGAGGGAGTTAGGGTTTGAGGGAGTAAGTGGAAAAATATGGGAAAAAGCCCATAAGCGTCTTAAGACGTAACTTACTCGGAATCTCGCGTAAAGTCCGAAAACGAACTCGGATTTTCTAAAATAGACACGGGAAATTAAATTCTAGACTAAAACTAACATTCGCTGAAAAGTATCCGTATAATATTTTTTTTATAAAAATAGGGTACATTTGCGGGTGTTACAATCACCCCACCTTTTAAAAAGTTTCGTCCTCGAAATTTGAGAGTAGAAAACAAAAGTATCAAGGACAAGAATCGGTTTTTAAAATTAATACGAAAACTTTTATAAGGGAAATATTTATGAAACGAGGTTCATCTCGAAAATGGTTTAAGGAAACTTTTCATAAGTGCGAAACATTATTTACGAATCACAAGAGTGCCCGTCGCGAACGAGTACTCTAGTTATCTAAATCAAATCAAAGACGAAATAGCGAAATTGAAAATCAAAACAAACGTTAGTAAGTGCAGGACTAGTCACTAGACGTCTCCAATAATAAGTCCAACATCCAACTAAACGCAAAATCCAAATATAAAAGCAAAAGAAATCCATTTTCTCCAAAAAGAGGGTACACAATCCATCTTTAGACTTCTTTGAAAAGTTAAATCAATATATATATATATATATAAAAGAGGCTTTTTTCGAGCAATTCTATTGGTCAACATCATCTTTTTCAATTTTTGGAAAGCATATTTTAAGATCTTCCAAGATTACGAAAAATATACTATGTAATATTTCTAATATCACAACTACTATTTACGTAAAAAAAATTGATTATCAATTTGACAAAAAAAATATAATGCAAAACATTTCAAAACTTATATATTTGGATTCTTAACGAAAAATGATTTTATTAGAGTATAAATTTTGTATTTTTTACTAGCATATCATTTATAAGATCATATAACTATAACCTAAGTATATGAAAATTAAATAATTGACTTTTAAAATATTTTTTATTATTCTAATATTAGTATAATGGTTTAGTAGTATTCAAGAAATAATTAATTTATAGAAAAAATATGATGTTATTTGTCACACATTGAAAAATAACGTAGGTGTGATAAATATACTACATATAAAAAGTAGAATTGTCTCACATCAAAAATTTACCTTAAGATATGGTGATCCTATGATTATAAATAGGAGTCATAATTGGAACTTATGTATCCATCCAAAATCTTTTGAGTCTCTTAAGTATTGTCTTAGAGATCTCTTACAAGTTTGTATTATTGTCTTTACAAAAGTGAAATTTACATCATAAAAAATTAATTTAGGAAAGTTTCATAAATAATACTTTGGATATAAAAAATTAAGTGGATAATCTTTTAATTATTATATAAAATAAAAATAATAGAAATATATATTTTAAAGAAAAAGATGGTGTACTACTTAATATATTATTTTTCTTACATTGAAAAATAATGTAGATGTGGTAAACATATTACGTATAAATTGTATAATTATCCCACATCGTAAAAATAACATAAAGTGGTTAACCCTATGATTATAAATAGGTGTCGTCCTTAAACCTTAGGTATTAACCCAAAATTTTTTGAATCTCTTAAAAATTATCTTAGAGATCTCCTAAACGTTTGTAGAAGTGATGAATATACTATGTATAAATAGTAAAATTGTCCCATATCGTAAAATTAACATAAGGTGGGTGATCCTATAATTATATATAGGAATCATCCTTTGACCTTCTATATCAAAGTAAAATCTCCTATAATTATATATATGAATCATCCTTTGACCTTATATATCAAAGTAAAATCTTTTAAGTCTATTAAGTATTGTCTTAGAAATCTCTTAAAAGTTTGTGTATTATTATCTCCACAATTGTTAAATTTACATAATCAAAAAATAATTAAGAAAAGTATTATTAAAAAAATTTAAGTATCGTAACAAAAATTATGAAGATAATATAGTTACATTCGTGGTAAAAAAAACTCGAAAGTATAGAAACTCATACTATTTATTTGCACATACTTGGTGTAATTTTTAGTATATTATTTGTCCCACATTGAAAAATAATGTAGGTATGATGAATAATATTACTTATAAATAGTAGAATTATCCCACATCAGAAAATTATTATAAGGTGGGTGATCTTATGATTACAAATAGGAATCATATTTGGAAATAAGGTTTCAACCCAAAATCTTTTGAGCCTCTTACATATTGTCTTAAAGAGCTCTTAAAAGTTTGTATTATAATCTAAACTATAGTTAAATTTACATCATTAAAAATTAATTTAGAAAAGTATCATAAATAATAATTTTGATGATAAATTATTTAATGTGTTATTTGAAAAACAATGTAGGTATGGTGACTGGTGAATCAATATATATATATAAAACAGGCTTTTTTCGAGCAATTCTATTGGTTCACATCATCTTTTTCAGTTTTTGGAAAAGTATATTATAAGATCTTACAAGATTAAGAAAAGATATTATGCAATATATTTTTAATATTACAGCTATTATTTACGTAAGAAAATGTTTGATTATCAATCTAGCAAAAAATTATAATGCAAAACATTTCAAAACTTACATATTTGGATTCGTGGCGAAAAATGCTTTCATTGGAATATAAATTTTGTATTATTTGCTACCAATTTTTTTTATAATATAATACAATTAGAGTATACGCATGCGAAAATTAAATAAATGACTTTTAAAATAATTTTTATTATTCTAATATTAATATAATAGTTTAGTAAAGGTTAAGAAATAATTATTTAGTATGTTATTTGTCCGATATTGAAAAATATTAGAGATGTGATGAATATAGCACATATAAGTAATAGAATTGTCCCACATTGAAAAAATATCATAAGCTATGATGATTATATGATTATAAATAGCAGTTATCTTTGGAACTTAGATAGGTATCAACCCAAAATCTTTTGAGTCTCTTAAGTATTGTCTTAGAGACCTCTTAAAAGTTTATATCATTATCTCCAAAAATAGTAAAATTTACATCATCATAAAAAAATTTAGAAAAATATCATAAATATTATCTAAAAGATCGGGTAAAAGTTTTTATATAAAAATTATAAACATCACTTAAATATAATATATGAAATGTATATTGAAATAATTAAAACATTTCGACACTTACATATTTGGATTTTTAGCGAAAAATGCTTTCATTGGAGTATAAATTTTATATTTTTTTAAGTCTCTTAAGTATTCTCTTAAATAGCTCTTATGAGTTTGTATTAAAATTTAATTTAAGAAACTATCGATGATGTACTACTTATATTGGTATAGTATGTTATTTGACCCATAATGGAAAATAATGTAAGCATGGTGAATATACTATATATAAAAAGAAAAATAGTCCGACATCGAAGAATTAGCATAAGTTAGGGTGACCCTATAATTATAAATAGAAGTCATTTTTGAAACTTATGAGCATGTAAAAGGCTTGATTAATTTCGAGCAAACAACTACTACTCATGCAGCTATAAATGGTTTCATTTGACATCTTCCGACGATAAGATTATCCATTCCCACATATATTGTAGCCACTACTGACTACTCCATACTCCATAAACATTTTTTCTTGGTAGGCATTTTTTTCTGACATTTCAGTGTATATTAATGGATCACACTACACCAATAAAACAATTACAATTCTCTTTTAATCCCCAAATTGCTACACCATTAAGATCATTATTCATAAGTTCATAACAATTGAACAAAGTACAACCCAGTTGAATTATGCTAATAATACAACCAAAATCACGCATAAAAAATGTACCAATATTAATATGATTGACCAGTTTGAATGAAACATCAATATGATTAACAAAATGTACCAAAATTATGAAACCAGGTAAGATCATTCTAAACAAATAACTCATATAAGTTTATCATGCGACAATAAGTCGGTGCAGCAAAGAAATATTACGATTTCATCAAACCAATAATAACATGGGTTTTGCTGCTACCATTAGAGTATATATTCTAATATTATTTGCACATACTTGGTGTAATTCTTAGTATGTTATTTGTCTCACACTGAAAAAATAATTGAGGTATGGTGAATATAATACCTATAAATAGTAGAATGGTCTCATATCGAAAAATTACACAAAGTAAGGTGATTTTATGATTAAAAATATGAGTCTTTTGCGTATTGTCTATCAGCGTCCTTAAGAATATAATCGTACGTATATCAAAATCTTCATCAAAAATTAATTTAGGAAAATATTATAAATAATATCAATAAAACATTAATTATTTTATAAAAAATATGGTGTGTCACTTACTAAGTTAGTATGATATTAAATAATACAATTGTCCCACATCATGTATTATTATCTCCATATTAGTTAAACTTACATCATTAAAATTAATAAAGTGAAAAATATTTTAATTATTTAAATATACATTCCCTATACTATATTCAAGTGGTGTTTATAATTTTTCTATAAAAAATTTTACATTTCATTTCACATAAAAAATATTATAAAAATGAGTCATCCTTTGAACTTAGATATCCACTAAAAATCTTTTGAATATCTTAAGTATTGTCATACAGGGCTTTTAAAAGTTTGTATTATTATCTTCATCTTAATGGTGTATTACTTAATATGTTATTTGTCCAACATTGAAAAATAATGTAGGTGTGGTGAATAAATTACATATAAATAAAAGAATTGTCCCACATTGGAAAAATATCATAAACTGGGCTGGTCATGTGATTATAAATAGAAATCGTCCTTGAAACTTAGATATCAACCTAAGATCATTTAAGTCTCTCAAATATTGTTTTAGAGAGCTCTTAAAATTTTGTATTAATTATGAAAAAAAATATAAATAGATCCGTGGTAAAAAAAAAAAAGATATCATATTTGGTGTAATTCTTAGCATGTTATTTATCTCACATTGAAAAATAATATAGGTGTAATGAATATACTATTTATAAATAGTAGAATTATCCCATATCAGACAATTACCATAACGTAGTGATCTCATGATTACAAATATGAGTCATATTAGGAACTTATGTACCAAACCAAAATCTTTTGAGTCTCTTAAGTATTGTCTTAGAGAGCTTAATTCTTAGGTTATTTGGATCATTTTTTTGTTGTGAATGTATCAATAAAAACATATGTAAGCCTATTAAATGATGTGAATGAGAGGGTTATGTTAATATTTTTCGGGACATAATATAGATCAAACATAACATAAGTCTTGACAAAGTTGGTAAAATATGTTTAAAATAGAATTTGAATCAATATATTAATATTATTTTCTTAAAAATTATATTTATTATAGTTTTAATTCTTAAATTTTTTATCTTTATAAGTTAATTGTTATAGAAAATTTATGAAAATGATATTAATGTAGACCCGTGCATCGCACGGGCATGAAATCTAGTATATATATGTATAAATAGTAAAATTGTCTCACATTGAAAAATTATCATAAGGTATAGTGATCATAAGTATGATCATCTTTTTTATATTGTTAATAAAAGACTTTTAAAATATAATAAGTGACCTTTAAAATATTTTTTTATTATTCTAATATTAATATAATAGTTTAGTAACAGTTAAGAAATAAATATTATATAGAAAAAGATGGTGTACTATTTAGTTTTTTATTAGTCCCACTTTGAAGAATTTTGTATGTATGGTGAATATATTACATATAAATAGTAAATTGTCCCACATCAAAAAATTACTATAATATATGGTGATTCTATGATTATAAATAGTAGTCATCCTTGAACTTAGGTATAAACCCACAACTTTTTAAGTCTCTTAAGTATTGTGTTGAAGAGTTCTAAAAATTTGTATTATAATCGTCACAATAGTGAAATTTACATTGTTAAAAATTAATTTAGAAAAGTATCATAAATAATAATTTTTATGATAAACTACTTAATGTGTTATTAGTCCCACATTGAAAAATAATGTATTTGTGGTAAATATATATACTAAGTGTAAATTGTAAAATTATACTATATCGGAAAATATCATGAGGTGGAGTGATAAAAAATATGATTATAAATTGGAGTCATTTTATTCTCTTAAGTATTATTGTCTTAATGAACTCTTAAAGTTTGTATTTTTATCTCCATAATAATGAAATTTACACCATCAAACTTAATTTAGGAAATTTAGGAAAGTATTATATAAGTAATAATTTGGATGGTGTACTACTTAATAAGTGATTTGTCCCACATTCAAATATAATACAAGTATAGTAAATATGCTACGTATAAATAGTATAATTGTCTCACATCGTAAAATTAGCATAAGATGAGGTGATCCTATAATTATAAATAGGAGTCATCATTAGAACTTAGATATCAAACCAAATCTTTTGAGTCTCTTAGATATTGTCTTAGAGAGCTCTTAAAAGTTTGTATCCACATTAGTGAAACCTACATTATCAAAAATGAATTTAGGAAGGTATCATAAAAAAATAAAGTGAAAAATCTTTTATTTATCTCAATATACATTTCCTATATTATATTCAAGTGATGTTTATAATTTTTATATAAAACCTTTTACATTTCATATCAAAAAAAAATATTGTGAAAATGAGTCATCTTTCAAAGTTAGATATTCACCCAAAATCTTTTGAATCTCTTAAGTATTATCTTACAAAACTCTTAAAATTTTGTATTATTATCCCCGCCTTAATGAAATTTATATCATCAAAATTAATTTAGGAAAATATCATAAATAAAAATTTAAGAAAGTATCATAATTAAGTACAACTAAATATGTTATTTGTCTCACATTGAAAAATAATGTAAGTGTGGTGAATATACTATGTATAAATAGAGGAATTCTCCCACATCAGAGAAATATCATAAGCTGGAGTGATCATGCGATTATACATAAGAGTCGTCCTTGGACTTAGATATCAATCCAAAATCGTTCGTAGTAAAAAAAATGTTATCATTATAGTATAAAATCTCATACTATTTGCACATACTTGATGTTATTTGTTAGTATGTTATATATCCCACCTTGAAAAATAATGTAAGTGTGGTGAAGATACTAATACCTATAAATAGTAGAATTGCCCCTATCGAACAATTAACATAAGATAGGGTGATCAATCAAAAATCTTTTTATTCTCTTAAGCAATGTGTTAGAGAGCTTAATTCTTAGATACCTTGGATCATTTTTCGAGTCATATAGATCAAATATAACTTGATTCCTGGCAAAGTTGGTAAAATAAGTTTAAAAAAGAAGTTGAATCAATATATCAATATTATTTTCTTAAAAATTACGTAGTATATTTTATTATAGTCATAAATTTTCAAAAGTTTATTTTTACAAGTTAATTATTATAGGAAAATTATTAAAATGACATTAAGACAGACTCGTGCATCGCACGGGCATGAAATCTAGTTAGAAATACAATATGGAAATTTGAAGGTTTTCTCAAAGATAAAATCAAAATAACAAGACATTACACAAACATAGAGCGACTCGCACATCTCACACACAATTCAGGGTAACAAAATATAAACAAAACACTCAAAAATGAAACAAATCGAACTCTTAGGGATAGGAAGATCACGATAAAATCGGTACAAAGATCTACAAGAATTCGATAGTACTAACTCTACTAATACACTAATCCTCAAGAGGATGTAATTTACCCAAGTTACACCTCAACATTTTCAATCATTAGATTTCTACTGAAATCCTTCATAACCACGAGACCTCAAGTCATCAACCTAACCATTCAAACCTAATTAGCATCGACTAGGGTCCATAGATTGTAATCTGCAGGAGAGGTCCTTTAACGTACTATAAAATCCTTAGATTCATCATACTCTATCTGAGACCACTAACCAAAGAAATCTCATCTTAGGGGACCATATCTACTAACAACCACAAAGTGAACGGTCCTTACCATAAAATCCTCTGATCCAATTTATTCCAAAACTCATTATCCTAAATTTACGATGGACTTCTCATCCTCAAAAGTTAAAACACAATACCTCCAGAAAGGTCGGGCACAGATCCCAAATCACTAATATTTTGCCAAACACATGGCAATGCGACCATTAATCAAATTAGTTAGCTCAACTATAACTCGAGATGCAACTATCTTCACTTATGAAAATATTCCTCGAAGCCTCAAATATAAATAGTCACATTAGCAAACTATGATGGTTACTAATTCTCAAGATAAATGGGTTCACCATTCTATCTCTATAATCCATAACAACTGAGCACTCACTATCAAAAGCTTGCAATGAACATTTCTCAATCTCAAACTATGATTCCTTAAGAATAAAAGAAAATTACTAATTCCAACCCACGAATGGCCAATCACTTGGCAATTAGACAACCATTCAAATCATCTATTTCATCTAAAACTCAAAATGAATCGATTTTCATTTATGACAAAACTCCTCAAACTTTGGTTACCGGCTTATTTACCCCTAAAGCAAAGTCTCTTTTAGAATCCACCAATTAGAGACATCTAATTCCCAAATGATATCTCAAGCAACCGTTATAATACCCAACAACAACGAACTATTATCATGATCAACTCAATTCTCAAAATAACACTACAATATCAAGCTCCAAATCTAAAACCACTAAGAGAGGATACATTATCACTATTAGGATTCATCCTAGAGCTTAAGTCCTATTTCCCATGATGAAATACAACATGAAATTTGCTTAATCCAAAGACACATATTCTAGCTAAAGAATCCCAAATTACATCACACTTATTCTCTGAGCCTTACAAACGGAATATCCAATCCAATAGAGAAAAGTGAAGGAGCAACGAGATAGGAAACGATAAGGAATCTCAAGGAGAACACGAGAATAAATCAGGCACGAGATTACAAGAGAGGAACGCTGAAAATAACGAGGTCAAGAAAGAGACAAAGCAGATAGTAGCGTTATGAAGATATCCGAGTAAGAAAGAATGTACGAGCAAGCGATATCTTAAAGATCAATCTTGACAAAAACATTCAAGAATGGAAATGAAAAGGGACAATGACACGAGTAAAGGTTTAAGGTTTAATCCACAAAACTTCTCGTTTCAAACTTAGGGTGATAGCAAAGCAAGTCATCCCGATAATAAAGGTCAAACAAGGGACCATGGTACCACAAATCATCAAAGTAAGGTACGCCTAAATTCGACAAATCAACTACAACCCAACTCATCCATCCTTTCATATCACACGGATTCCCAAATGCGGAATTGCAACTCAAGCATAGTAACATTCCTTTAGCTCAAATATTCAACACAACCTCAAAGGTTTCTTTAACTGAAGGACTAACAAATACTCCCTTATACTCGGTCATTTTCAGTAATATAGCCCACGAGTTCATTATTATCAAGTACAACATCAAGTCAAACATCTATAATTAAGTCCCAAGGTATTTCATCATAGTTTCACAATAGAATCTCTCTCATATCTATTAATCCTCAAGTAATATGGTTCAACTTACAACGGAAACATTATACTTCAAAGAGTCTCCGATACAATAAGATAAGATCATATCTTTAAATCCAAGAACTATAGCCAATGCTTTTCCACCAAGCCTATACTCACAAACACCCAATAGGAAACACAAGACGTCACTTAATCTCAAAAGCATTTTACAACTCAAGATATCATTCTAAACTTCTTATTTACACCAAATAAACATATCATAAGCATGGTCTTTAAAACAATACAAAACGTCTAAGTCCAAAAGACTAAACTACTAATGGGTTAAGAAGTCCTAGCCAACTCATTCAACCTTACCCATCAAATACCATGAACTATATACACATTGGTCATGGCAAGCATCAAGCATTAAAATCATTACCCATACCTTACCACACTTTCCTCAAGGATACCAACTCTCACCACCATAGGGTGAAATTAGATCTAACATTTGCCTCAAATCACCAATTCATTTCTAAAACACTATATTCCCCAAAGTTCAAAATTCTCGCACAAGTATAATATACCATAAAAACAAATGGGAGGGCATCACAAAAATGTTACAGAGGAAGGTAAGGCTACAAATTGATAAGGAGGAGGAAAGTAACAAAGAGTAATCCCAAGGGAAGGAGACGTTAGATGGATAACGAAGCACTTAGATAGAAGGAGAGAGCATAAATACATTAAGGAAGAGAGAAAGAACATCGATGAGGAAGAATCACACTTAATAGGCTTGTCAGCGTCATCTTGGTAGAGGATACTTCTTCTGGAAAACCATGATCACCGTAAGACGGTAGATATTAAATTAAACATTAACATCAAGTCACACAATCAGCAAACAATTAGAACCTAACAAACAATCAAGTACACCAAAGACTACCACCTTTAGGTACTTAGTTACCATCTTCATTTATTATTTCAATGGCCACGAATTTAATTAGGGTTCAAGTGGTGCGTCGGGAGCGTTTAAGATCGATACCAACTGTGACAACCCTCGCGAATGCGGAAATAAAACATAACAAGCATGTGATTTATATAGCGGAAGATACGGTATTTTTAAAACTTTTTACATGCAAATAGAAAATACGAGGAATGTCAAATAATTACAAACTAAAATAGAATATGCTACCAAGAGACGAAGTCTCTCAAAGTGTTATCAAATGTCAAAGCTATTAGCAACTAGCTAAACAACGTCTAGAGGTGACTCATCCAGGCCAACGCCCGCTAGCTCACACCCGAACCCAAAATACCACAAGCAAAAGGCCATCCAATCAAGCAACCTATTCATCCATCAAAAACATGAACGCCACAGTCAGTGGGGAGTAACTCCGGGTTCTCCCAGCCATATCACAATAAACATACTTAAACGGTAATACGAAAGTAGAAGCATGCATATATAAATATACATGTGAAATACGAGAAGAATAAATAGGCAATTCAATATGTAAAGATATCGGTACATGAAGTACAAAACCGTAACCATCATATGATAGATAGACTCGGGGATGACACTCTTAGGCAACCATACACTCACTAGGGTTTGCATCTCACCGTTAGCGGCATAAGTTTGATAAGATTGAGACTCGACAAACAAACCATGCCAAGTCATCCAAAGATCACAAATAATCAATCATATAACCATCCATTCAAATGTACAATACGTTGACGACATCTCTCACGGTAAATGACAAACACTAACACCGTGTACATGCAAGTATGATTGAAAGGCATCCATGGGATAAAACATTGCCCTGAACGCATACACGATTCAATTCATTTCGTATATGTAGACTAATTTCCTCCCGGTAGGACGACGATATAAATATCCGATCCTAGTCTAAACCTGGCCAGACTCTCGGAATAACATTTTCCGATTCGACATGCGATAAACATTTCGCATCCAAGACTCGGTCAATCATAGACGCCGAGTACCCCAAATTCAGTCAACCTTCACGAAAGAGGCGGAAAAGAGCACAAGCCTCATAACAAGCGGTACGCTACATGCAATGACACCACCTCGCAAGTATACAACATTTGACGGCCGGGTCGATCAACGCAAAGCGTTCGGCTCCCAACAACGTCGTCATATGCCCACTAACACATGCAATTAAGCAGTAAGGATACACTCCTCGTTCCGACATTCCAGCCTTACGAACGTGGACGTAGCCAGGGGAATGAGAGTACAAAGCACATAACAAATTAGTGCTCAAACCGTAACATGTGTAAAACCGACTCAAAGTGGGACATATTAAAAACCGTCACAAGACATGTGATTTAAGCATGATATAAATGTAACAATGATAAACATGAAACAATACTTGATTACATAAGCATTAGACCAAGTTTAGGAAGTATAATGAATAAGAAATATAAATCTCATCTCAAAACAACAAGTTTGGAAACTATTAAAACAAGGGTCCACTTCAAACGGTTATTACTATAGTTCTAGACATTCAAATGCAAAAATTCCAAGTGGAGGTGATAGCTTATCCTCTTACGGTTCCAACGGTAGGTGACAAGCCCAAAACAAGCAAGTAACGAAGGAGATATGATCATTTTACGAAAAGGAGTAAGTGCAGTGAGTCCCAGCCGGTCAGGGGGACCGGCGGCCGGGTACCCGGCTGGGAACACTTCTTGTTGGAGCTAGTGTCCTCTACAGTTAGTGTGATAACAAGAATAAATCTCTTACAGGTTCACAGGGTATACTTAGTATTTTTATCAGTTGATTAACGTTTATCGATAACGGTTGGCTTGCTAGGAGTTTGACGTTATTGTCATTTTAATGGCAGTGATCAACTGGTCCCTAAAAGTCACACCTAAAGGATGTGTCTGAGAGATGTGATTATATGAATAATATAATCATAGTGATGCCTTATTATATGACTAAAAGGTTAGTCGATATATATGACTAAAAGGTTAGTCAATGTAATGATGATACGATTATTTAATAACGATTAAATAATATTAGCTGAGACGAATTAAATGTAATTCGTAATTGAATATAAACTGTTATATTGAATCAATGTATATAATATAAGCTTAAACGAATTAAAATGTTAATTCGTAATTAAACATAATATGTTATATTTAATTAGCAAATGTTAAATATACGGATATTTATAAATGACGTATATATTATATTACATGCTAATATAACCGAAAAAGGAAAGAAAAAAAAGTCTTTTTCTCTCTTATTTTTCAGTCCATAAGAGATAAAAATAAGAGAAAAGATCTCCTATGATTCTCTTATGGTAACTAGGTCAAAAACCCTAATAAGAAGAGGAGTAAAAAGAAAAAGACTTCTCCTTCTACTAACCTAGTCTATTCGGCCGTGATAGAGCAAGAGGAACAAGTTTTTTTTTTCTTGAATTCTCTCTATCATTCATCATCACACAAAAGAAAAATTAACAGTAACTTTTCTCATATATTCTAGCACAAGCACGGCATATCTCGGAGCATCTTGGGTGCAACAATTAGGAGAATATCGATTTCGATATTGTTCATAGGCCAAGTTTGCTAGGACCAAATGTTAATTCTAAATTCCTATAATTTTATATTATGCAATTCATTTATGACTCATAATTCATATACTATAGTTTCGTTATAATCCGTCAATTAATGACGAAATAAACCGATATTTCTAACAAGTGGTATCAGAGCCAAGGGCTACGAAATTATTTTATATGTTTTTCATAATTGGTGAAATATAAGATTAGAAATTTTTTTTGTTTTTGTTTTCAGCCGAGTATAAAAAAAATGTTTTTTTTTGTGTTTTTGCTGCTGCTGCCGAGAGAGAAAAAAAAAAATTGATCGCTATATATTTTTCGGTATTCATTGATTTAGATGATTTAGATATTCATTTTAAATTGTTAAATTGAATCATCTAGTTTGTATCGATGTTTAATAATGATTAGATGTTGATAATTTGTACCGATCTTGAAAATATTAGTAACATCAAATTAAATTGTTTTTTTTAAATAAACGTGGCTGCCAAAAAGAAAAAAAAACTGTTTCTTTTTTATTTTTGGTCGAAAGTTTTTGTTTTTATTCATTATAATGATAATGTTTCGCTTATTGTTGTGAAGAAGTTCACAATAATTGGATACCCAATTATTTTAAAGAGGTTTAAAATAATGTTATATTAATTCATGTTAAAGAATATGAATTAAATTTGGATTATGTTTAATTGGGGTTATTGTGATTAATTAAGGAATTGTCACATAATTTTGATCATTTTAAAAGGTGGTTTGGATAAATTACTCTTCATAATTAAAGAATTATGTCTTGAATGATTAATTTATAGTTGATGCATTTTATCTTGTTGAATGAATGGTTGAATGGTTTAATTTACGTATTTTTACAATCGGTTGTAATTTGTATTACCTAGTGTGGCCTTAGTTGATCATGTTTAAGTAATGATGGAAACATGATTTTTGATGTAATTTTGAGATCTCGAATCTCCATTTTATTTTTCATTAAATTATGTTTTTAAATTAGAATGTAAATAGGTTTATATTTTGTATTTTATTAAATGTATTTTGAGAAGACTAAAGATGGAGATCGGATTGCTCACTCCCGCTACATGGACCAAGATGGAACATCAAGACAAGCTTCTCGGGTCAAAATGGGTTGGATTCCAAAGTTGTATTTTGTTCATTTTGGTAGATAGGCCACACTAGGACTTTGTAATATTTTTATGTATTTTTCCGTTCTTGTTGTTTTTTCATCACATGATAGTTAGTGCATCATATTCCGCCTAAACCAAACCACCTACTACTAAAATGCATGAAAATTGACTCATATAGTTTGAATGTTAGTTATTATGGAAATAAAAATGTCACTCCGATTTAAGCCATCATTTTAGTTTATTCATTCTCGCATGCTAGATATTAGTTCACTTAAAATTGAATTAAAATAAAATTGATGGGATCTTCCTCTAAACCTAAAATTGAGACTAGTCTTTATATGCCAAACTACTATGAATCCCTTCTTCGTCGGTAGGCATACAGGACCTTACTCTCCATATGACCCCTTCTATGTTGGGTAAGTAGTGTGTGTTGACCTATTTTATCTCAACATTATAGTCCGAAGAGTTTCTCGTGATTATAATGGACTAAAGATAGAATTTACATAAATTTATCGACCAAGAATTCTAAAGGTAGAATTAGCCAAGAGGTTGGCTTTTCAATTTACAGATAATTGAGTCTCGGGATCATTTATATAATTCTTGAGGGAGGTCGACTGTATAAATGCTCGAGTCTTTGCATTAAAACAAATTTTGCACAAGACTTAAATTCAAATCGATGAGTATGCTTATTATGTTTTTCTTCTTTTTCAGTGTAGAACTCGTTTATATTGATAATACTGCATATAACAAATGGCTGGAAATACTGATATCCCTATGCCAAATGCCACGCTCGCGCGCGAATCCTGGCTTAAAGCTTTTATGGACCACATGAATCAGTCCACGCGACTGAAGAATGACGGGTCCAACTTTGCGGACTGGGAGGCGGCATTACGGAATGCTGCCTTTGCTGAGGGTAAGCTCAAGTACTTGTTGACTGAGCCAATACCGCCAAACCCAGGCCCCAATGCGAGAGCTAACGAGACACTTGAATATAGTGACTTCGTTATGGAAGCGGGTGCGATAAAGAACGTACTCATCTTTGCAATGGAAAGCAATTTGCAAAGACGCTTCATTGCCCAAGGTGCAAACAAGATTTTCACCACGCTCACTAAGAAATTCTCAAAAGCATCGAGGATCGTTACTTATGAGCATACCTGTCGCTTCTTTGAGGCGAAACTCAAGAAGCGCCAACCGGTTAGCCCACACATTCTTGATATGATTGAGACTGTCGAGAAACTGGAGGCACTTGATTGCAAAATCAGTGAGAGCATAGTCATTGACCGTGTGCTTCATTCACTTCATGATGGTTTTGCCCTTTTCAGGGTAAATTACTATATGAATAATATGAAGAAAAGTCTTCATCAGCTACACTCACTTCTCGTACAGACCGAGAATGATATGAAATTGAGTGGGAGCATGAAGCAAGATGTTCTCATGATTTCCAACAAGGGCAAAGTTAAGGGCAAAGTTAAGGGCAAATCTCATGGCGACCTAGCTGTAGGAAAGCCAAAGTTTAAAAAGTCAGGAAACGGCAAGAGTGGGCCTGGTGAGACCAGTGGCTCACAAGGCAAGGCAAAGAGCAAGGACAGTAATATGGAGTGCCACCATTGCCACAAGACTGGGCATTGGAGGAGGAACTGTCCCGTGTACCGTGAGGACATAAAAGCAGGCCGCGTCACTCCTGTTGGTATGTCATCTTTTATTAAAGGTTGGTGACAAAGATCAAACTTATCTATGGCACTGCCGTATGGGACACATAAATGAGAAACGTGTAAAGAAGCTCATTGACAATGGGACTATCTCCCCATTTGATTACGAATCATTTGGCACGTGTGAATCATGTCTTATGGATAAAATGACCTATTAGGACTCATGCATACTGATATATGTGGACCTATGTCAATAAACGCAAGAGACGGCTATAGATATTTTATCACTTTCACGGATGATTTGAGTAGATACGGATATGTCTACTTAATGAAGCATAAAAGTGAATCCTTTGAAAAGGTCAAGGAATACCAGAATAAGGTTGAAAACCAACTGGGAAGAAATATTAAAGCACTTCGTTCAGATCGTGGTGGCGAATATCTTTCAAATGAGTTTGATCAACACCTTAAAGACTGTGGTGTAGTATTAATGTTAACTCCACCTGGAACACCTCAATTAAATGGTGTGTCCGAACGGAGAAATCGAACATTACTTGATATGGTTCGATCCATGATGAGTCACACGGTAGTACCTGATTCATTATGGGGTTTTGCTCTTTTGTCAGCTGCTCTTATACTTAACCGAAGTCCGTCTAAAGCTGTAGACAAGACTCCATATGAGTTATGGAAGGGAACGGTCCCCAACTTGTCCTTTATTCGGGTTTGGGGCTGCGAGGCTTATGTCAAGTGGAGACACGAGGATAAGCTCGGCCCGCGATCGGTCAAGACATACTTTATTGGTTATCCAAACGGAATGTTTGGTCATTAATTCTATTCGCCTACCGAACATCGAGTTTTTGTTGCGGCTAGTGCGAAGTTATTAGAGAAAGAGTTTCTCGAGAATAAGTCAAGTAATAGAACCTTCGATCTGTCGGAGATTCAAGAACCAACAACCGAGCAACCAATGGAGGAAGAGGTTCCTTCAACTTTTGCTACGGTTAACATCCCTATGGAACCTAGGAGGTTGGGTGGAATCTCCATTCCTCCAGACAGATACATTGGTATGGTCGAGGAGAATAAGAGAGATGATGTTTTATTCCTAGAGAGTAACAAACCCGTTACCTATAAAGGTGTCATGACCTGTTTCGACTCTAAGCTATGGCTTGAAGCCATGAAATCCGAGATGGACTCCATGTATGAGAATGACGTATGGGATCTTGTTGATTTGCCTGATAAGGTACGGCCTCTTCAGTGCAAATAGCTTTATAAGATAAAGCATTCTGTAGAAGGACAACCAGACACCTATAAGGCACGACTAGTGGCAAAAGGTTTCACTCAAGTGCAAGGATTGCATTATGATAAAATTTTTGCACCCGTAGTTAGGCTGCGTTCCATTCGGATGATCTTAGCGATTGCCACTTTTCATGACTATGAAATTTGGCAGATGGATGTGAAAACCGCCTTCTTAAACGGTTATTTGGAGGAGGAATTGAACATGGTACAACCCGAAGGTTTCATTGATCCTAAAAATCCTAAGAAATTTTGCAAGCTTAAGCGTTCCATTTATGGACTTAAGCAAGCTTCTCGGAGTTGGAATCATCGTTTCGACCAGGTGATAAAAGAGAATGGTTTCACTCGATTGGTCGAGGAACCATGCTTGTATGTCAAGTCGAGTGGGAGCAAGATTGTCTTCTTAATATTGTATGTTGATGACATACTCTTGATTGGGAATGACATCCCTCTCTTATCTTCGGTAAAAGTATTGTTAAAGAACCATTTCCAGATGAAAGATCTGGGTGAGGCACAACGCATATTAGGGATCCGTATCTATAGAGATAGATCACGACGGATGTTATCACTCAGTCAGGAGTCTTATATAGATAAGATTCTTGAGAGGTTCAGCATGACCAACTCCAAGAAGGGGAACCTTCCAATGGTTTCTGGGATGCATTTGAGTAAAGCTCAGGCACCCAAGACATCGGAAGAGGTCGAACGTACGAGTCGTGTTTCTTATGCATCAGCTATACGATCGATCATGTATCCCATGATATGCACACGTCCGGACGTGGCATATGCATTGAGTATGACGAGTCGGTACCAAGGCAATCCAGGTGAAACACACTGGATGGCTGTAAAAAACATCCTTAAGTACTTACGAAGGACTAAGGATTGGGTATTGACTTATGGAGGAGACACTGAGCTATGCGCAATCGGTTACGCAGATGCTAGCTTCCAAACAGATCGAGATGACTCGAAATCTCAGTCTGGATTCGTCTTTACTCTTAATGGCGCTGCGGTCAGTTGGAAAAGCTCCAAACAGAGTGTTATAGCAGATTATACAACTGAGTCCGAGTACTATGCCGCTTCAGAAGCTGCAAAGGAAGCTATATGGATGCGTCAGTTCTTACAAGGACTAACCGTAGTTCCTAGTTCGAATGACCCTATCACCATCTATTGTGATAATAGAGGTGCCATCTTCCAGGCTAAGGAGCCTAAGTCCAGAAACAAGTCTAGACATGTACTTCGGAAGGCTCACATGATCCGAGATTACGTGGAGCAAAAGGAGATAGTGATTGACAAGATTGCTTCGGATGACAACATCGCGGACCCTCTCACTAAACCGTTAAAATATGATAAGCATGAAGGGCACGTCATTTCCATGGGAATTAAACGTGTTCCTGAGTTGTAGTAGCTGTTTTATGTGGATTAGATAAATGTATCTTTTTCATGCACTATTTATAACATCATCGTATTGTTTCATATTTTGTTTTTCATGTGGATTGTACGAAAACATTGAACGCCACAAAGTGAACTGAATTACATTATAATTGTTTTGGTCCGTAATCGCCTACATGAGCTGATAACTCTGGCAATTATACTGTGAAGTTGATTGATGGTGGGTTCAACGAGCCATAAGTCAAACGGTTGACTGATCAATCACAGATACGAGTTATAAAGATACCTCGTAGGACATCGTGACAACGTTATGGAGTCCTAAATGTTTCAGAACATTCGGTGTCAGGTCGTGGATAGGACGTCCATAGTGTTCCTAAGAGTCGATTCTTTTGACTATCGACTGTCTCTTGAGATTAAGGCAGTTTTTGGGTGACTTTGGTTTCTTTCTCATGGTCGACCATAACAGGAGGCTAAGTAGATTTTCACTGGGTCATTTCATACTGTGCTTGTATCTGCAGGATTCGAGTTGAGGAAAATATCCAACCTTTATCAGGTTTTGTTATTTCTCAGGGCCACTCGAGGAGTTGTAACTGAAATGCATGGCCATGCTCGAATAATGATTCGTTTATCAGTGAAGTTACTCTCTAGTCGGTAAAACCACTCTTGATACTGATCGCTTGTAAAATGCGACCTTTGTAAATACGGACTTTGCAAATTGTTTTACATTGAGTGGGAAAAATTTATGGATATGAGAATCGGGTTATCGCACATACACTTGTAAGGACAAGTGGGAGATTGTTGGAGCTAGTGTCCTCCACAGTTAGTGTGATAACATGAATAAATCTCTTACAGGTACACAGGGTATACTTAGTGTTCTTATCAGTTGATTAACGTTTATCGATAACGGTTGGCTTGCTAGGGGTTTGACGTTATTGTCATTTTAATGGCGGTGATCAACTGGTCCCTAAAAGTCACACCGAAAGGATGTGTCTGAGAGATGTGATTATATGAATAATATAATCATATTGATGCCTTATTATATGACTAAAAGGTTAGTCGATGTATATGACTAAAAGGTTAGTCAATGTAATGATGATACGATTATTTAATAACGATTAAATAATATTTGCTGAGACGAATTAAATGTAATTCGTAATTGAATATAAACCGTTATATTTAATCAATGTATATAATATAAACTTAAACGAATTAAAATGTTAATTCGTAATTAAACATAACATGTTATATTTAATTACCAAATTATAAATATACGGATATTTATTGTTGACGTATATATTATATTACATGCTAATATAACCGAAAAAGGAAGGAGAAAATAGTCTTTTTATACTCCTAATTTTCGGCCAATAAGAAAAATAATAAGAGAAAATATCTCCTATTATTCTCTTATGCTAACTAGGTCAAAAACCCTAATAACAAGAGTAGTAAAAAGAGGAGAGACTCCTCCTGCTACCTTTGGAGGCACACGGCCGTATAGTGCAAGAGAACAAAAGAAAAATTCAGATTTTTCTCTCTAATTCACACTATCATTCATCATCACACAAAAGAATAATTAGCAGTAATTTTTCTCTAAAATTCTAGCACAAACAAGGCATATCTCGGAGCATCTTGGGTGCAATAATTAGGAGAATATCGATTTCGATATTGTTCATAGGCCAAATTTGCTAGGACCAAAGGTTAATTCTGAATTCCTATAATTTTATATCATGCAATTCATTTATGACTCGTAATTCATATACTATAGTTTCGTTATAATCCGTAATTTAATGACGAAATATACCGATATTTCCTACATTAGCCCCTTGCCCACCAAACCGAAGCCTATATAAAGGATGTCCAGCCACAACTCTACACACAATCCTAGATTAGAATTAGAAAACCCTAGCCTCCATTTTACATTTTTAGCGTCTTTAGTTTAGTTTTTTCTTTCTTTCTCCATTTTGTAGTTTTAGTTTTAGATCTAGCTTTCTCTAGTCTAGTTTAGTTCTAAGTTTCCTTCAATTGTAATTGTTCTACTTGTAATTGGAATTCTAGTTTCCGGGTTTGCATTTTCCTATTCAAGTTCCTATTTCATTTCAATCTTTGCTCATCCTTTCCGGTAATCCTTATTCTTGTTTTTACATTATAGTTTCATTTTCTTTTAGTATTCCTTTATCATGTTTACCATTCTTAGTTTTATATGTAAGAATTATTATTTAATTCTCTGTTATGTGGACCTAATTACCGATGTCAGTCACCTTAATTAATAATGGTTTAATATATTGTTCCGGGTTTTTAGTAGGAGTCCTAGATTAAGTGGATTACGGTTAATGTTTACAGGCCATTAACATATCAGGCCCACTTATCTTATTAAGCCCCTCCTGCCACCTCTCTATATAAGCAACACCTGTTTGTGGTTTAACCTAATTCATTGATATTGAGAATAAGGAAGGCAGGAGAAGGTAAAACAATAAGGGTTCATCTTTTATCTTTCTCAAGTGATTTTATTATCAGATCTAATGGCTACATCACGTAAGTACCTCTCAGTAATTATCGCTTTAATCAAGATCCTATAATTTATGTTTACATGTGGTATCAGAGCAGGATTGTGATTACAGTTATAATTCTGATTAATGTTTTGATTATGTTTTTATGAATGAATTTAATGCTTTAATCATGATGTTATAATATTCATTCATAATTGATTGTATACCCTATGATTGATAACGTATCCTTATATGATGATCGCTTCCGCTGCCCTAATCGATTTATTTCGTTATTATATGATGTTATGATGATTATTTCCGCTGCCCTAATCGATTTATTTCGTTATTATATGATGTTATGATGATTATTCCTGCTGCCCTAATCGATTTATTTCGTTATTATATGATGTTATGATGATTATTTCCGCTGCCCTAATTCGATTTGTGTGGTTTATTGTGATTATTGTTTGCGTATGAATGCCGTGTGACCTATACCACTCGACCGAGCTAATGCTTCACTCTATCGAGTCGGTTTATTCCTGATGTTGCTCTACCGAGCTAATGCTTCACTCGGTCGAGACCTTCCGTCTTCAATGTTGCTAGATCGAGCTATTTTTACTCAATCGAGTTCTGCCCGTGTTGGTTACTTAATGTTTGTTTTCATGTATGCTCGCATTATATTATGTTATTATGCTTATAGAATTAATTGAATTATCATATTTTATGTAAGCATACATTCGTATTGTAGATTAATTATATCTTATGTATCGATTAAAGGAGACCTTCGCATTATGACGAGTTGAAATTCACCACAGTGATTTCATCTCGTACGCGATCAGATCTCATAATGTAATTAAATTGGGCATTCACATTATGTTGATGTTCACCACAGTGGGCTCAAATTATGCAGTGAATATCCGACTAAGCATCTAATGGGGTGAAATAACTTGTATTAAGGTTTTACCCATAGGTAACCTGACATTAAAGTGAAACACTCATTAAAGAGAGTATACTTGATTATGTAATTAAGCATGCGTAGGTTGTCCACAGATACTGCACTTGCTTAATGAATGTTTATGAGTTACTCATTTAAGTTTCAAGTCTTAGTCATAATTGCTATTGTGTGATAAACTCAAAGCCTAATGTTCTGAGCATTGTTCATAATGCAGTACCGTTGCAAAGCTCTCTCAATAACAGTGTCCAAGCAGTGCCACAACTTGATGGTACTAATTACTCAGAATGGAAGGAGCATCTCGAGTTCTATTTAGGTATTCTTGAACTTGATCAGGTGCTTAATGGAACAGCTCCTGCTGAACCAGCTTCTGATCCGTGTAAAGAAGTACTTGATGAGTATAACTGGTGGAAGAAATGTGACAGTCTTTGCTTAAAGTTCTTACGACTTACCACTGCACCAAACATTAAGTCCTCCATTTCGTAGACAGGCTGTACTACGGCCAGTAATTACATGGAAATCATTAAGGAACGTTTTCAGACTACCGATAAAGCGGTAGCTGGAAGGCTTATGTCTGAACTTACCACTGCTAAGTATAATGAGAATGTCACCACCATGCAGCAACATGTGTTGCACATGACGAATCTGGCAGCTAAGTTGGGAAAACTGGGCATGAAAGTTGAGGATCCGTTCCTCGCCCAGTTTATAATCAACTCTCTGCCTGATAAGTTTGATGCTTTTCACCTTCATTACAACACCGTTAAAGAAATTTGGAGTGTTAATGAATTGACCAATAAACTGGTTCAGGAAGCAGCAAGAATCAAACAGAAAGATGAGGCATCGCCTCAAGTAAGAATGGTGGTTTACCTCAGGCACATCATGTGCATCATGTAAGCGGGAAATCTAAAGGTAAGTTTAGAAACAGAAAGGGCATTAAGTTAAGCTCTACTGATAAACCATTTGCATCTGGCATAAAGAAGGAAATTAAGAAGCAGGAAAATTGCTTTTTCTGTAGGAAACCTGGGCACTTTCAGCAAGACTGCATAAGGCGTAAGAATTGGTTCGAAAAGAAGGGTAAGCCTTTGGCTTTCGTATGTTTCGAATCAAATTATGTTGAAGTTCCTTCTAATACCTGGTGGCTAGATACAGGCTCTAATGTACATATTTCGAATTCCTTGCAGGGATTCCTTACGACAAGAACCATAAATCCAAATGAGGCCTCCTTATACATGGGGAATAAAGAAAAAGCCTCAATAGAAGCCATTGGAAGATTTAGTTTGGAATTAAGCACGGGATTTAAGTTGATTTTGGAGGATACAATTTATGTTCCCTCCTTCGGACGCAATTTAATTTCAGTTTCTAAGTTAGATAATAATGGTTTTAGATTATGTTTTGGACAAGGTTGTTTCAGTATGTATCGAGACAATATTTTTGTTGGTTCTGGGATTTTAGAAAACGGATTGTATCGAATTTATTTAGATAAATTGTTTTCAGAATCTCTTTGTGTTTCTCATAATGTTTCTCTGCATAATAATGTTGGTTCAAAACGTGGAAGGTCTAATGAAAGTTCCTCCTTCTTGTGGCATAAACGTTTGACCCATATTTCAAGAGAAAGAATGAACATATTGGTTAAAAACAAAATGTTACCTTCTCTTGATTTTATGGATTTTGGGACGTGTGTGGAATGCATTAAGGGTAAGCAAACTAACACGCCAAGAAAGGGTCCACAAGAAGCACTGCTCTATTAGAAATTATACATACAGACATTTGTGGTCCATTTGATGTTCCCTCCATGAACGGAGAGAAATATTTGATCACCTTTATCGATGATTATTCACGTTATTGTTATCTTTACCTTTTGCATGAAAAATCCCAATCAGTAAACGCTTTAGAAGTTTACATTAAGGAGGTGGAAAGGCAATTGGGAAAGAAAGTGAAAATCATAAGGTCATATAGAGGTGGTGAATTTTATGACAAATATGATGAATCAGGACAACATCCTGGTCCCTTTGCAAAACTCCTTGAAAGTTTGGGTATTGTCCCTCAGTACACAAATCCTGGTTCTCCATGGATGAATGGTGTAGTTGAGAGGCGTAATCGAACCCTATTAGAGGCTGTGGGGACAATGATGAGTAATACCAACTTACCCATGAAGTTGTGGATGCATGCCCTTATTACTGCTGTGTATGTTGGAAACCGGGTCCCCAGTAAGGCAGTTTCAAAAACATCATTTGAACTGTGGAAAGGGTGGAAACCGAGTCTTCAACATTTGCATATATGGGGATGCCCAGCAGAGGCACGCATTTATAATCCACATGAAAGGAAACTCGATCAAAGAACCATTAGTGGGTTCTTTATCGGCAATCCAGAAAAATCTAAAGGGTATAGGTTTTACTGTCCAACACACAAAACAAGAATTGTGGAAACCGGAAATGCCAAATTCCTTGAGAATGGCGAAGTTAGTGGGAGTGATCAGGTAAGGGATGTCATAGTCAATGAAGTTAGGGTGACAATTCCAGCTTCATTGCCCCCAATTTCAATTGATGAAGTTCCACATAATAATAATGTTGACCCAGTCAATACTGTGGAACCTAACGTTGATGACCCTCCACTCCCGAATGATAACATTGCCACTGAAGTTGTTGATACAGCCCCTGAAATAGTATTGAGAAGGTCCACAAGACCTAGAAAGCCAACTACTTCAAATGACTATATATATCTACAACAATGTGAATTTGACATTAGTATTGATAATGATACGGTTACGTTTTCACAAGCTATGAATTGTGATGATTTCGATAAATGGATTAATGCCATGAAAGAAGAGATGGAGTCTATGGCTAAGAATGAGGTCTGGGAGTTGGTCAATTTACCAGTAGGTCATAAGGTTGTCGGCTGCAAGTGGGTCTTTAAGACCAAGCGCGACTCCTTGGGTAATATTGAACGACATAAAGCCAGACTGGTAGCTAAAGGCTTTAATCAGAAGAAGGCATTAATTATAATGAAACCTTCTCTCCAGTTTCTAAGAAGGATTCATTACGGATCATTTTAGCTTTTGTAGCTCAATTTGACTTAGAGCTACATCAAATGGATGTGAAAACGGTATTCTTGAATGGGAGTTTGGAAGAAGAAGTCTACATGGCTCAGCCTGAAGGCTTCATTATTGTTGGCAAAGAGGACAAAGTCTGTATATTACAGAAGTCCATTTATGGACTTAAGCAAGCATCTCGACAATGGTATATTAAGTTCCATAATACCATTACCTCTTTTGGGTTTCAAGAAAACACTGTTGATCAGTGTATATACCTGAAGATCAGTGGGAGTAAGTTTGCATTTTTGGTCTTATATGTCGATGACATACTTATTGCAAGCAGTGATTTGGGACTATTACGTCAAACTAAAGATTTCCTATCAAGCAACTTTGAGATGAAAGATATGGGAGAGGCGTCCTATGTGATCGGGGTGGAAATATCTCGAGACAGATCACAAAGAACATTAGGGTTGTCTCAGAAAGCCTATATCAGTAAAGTTTTAGAAAGATTTAACATGGTAAAATGTAATCCCAATGATGTTCCTATTCAGAAAGGGGATAAGTTCAGCTTAAGTATGTGTCCTAAGACTGAGCTAGAACGAAATACCATGAAAAACTTTCCTTATGCATCTCTGGTTGGAAGCTTAATGTATACGCAGGTCTGTACAAGACCTGACATAAGTTTTGCAGTAGGTATGTTGGGTCGATATCAGTCCAATCCTGGAATGGGTCATTGGAGTGCGGCTAAGAAGGTTTTAAGGTACTTGAAAGGAACAAGGGACAAAATGCTCACTTATAGACATACTGATCAGCTTGAGGTTATTGGATATGCTGACTCAGATTTTGGAGGATGCGTGGACTCAAGGAAAAGCACATTTGGTTATGTATTTGTTTTAGCTGGGGGAGCAATCTCCTGGAAAAGTGCTAAACAAACAATTATTGCCTCATCCTCTATGGAAGCTGAATTTGTAGCGTGCTTTGAGGCTACTATTCAAGCTTTATGGTTGCGGAATTTTCTTTCAGGGTTTAGCATTGTGAATTCTGTTGCAAGGCCGTTGAAATTTATTGTGATAATACCGCAGCTGTCTTGGCTAAGAGGGGACGACCCTTCCTTTCACTTAGGTGAGAGGCGGAATTCCGATCCTACAGTGTCTTCTAACACCATGGGGCCCTCACTTTCCATCCCGCCTTTATCACCCTTGACAAAGTTTTCTAGTAGACGTGAACGAATATACTAATTTTACACAATAAAGAGGTGATTTATTTCTATCTTTCTAGGCATAGTTCTTTGTAAAACTAGTAAGTACATAGGAATTTGCATGCTTGAAATTTTTCCATTTTAGATGAATCCCGGCGCATGGATGAGGCATGTTGCCATTTGCTTTTGTTGATGCATTCTCATTTGTTTTGTGTGCTTTATTGCCTAGAATGCATCGAAGTTTTGGCAAGACCCCACTTGCCTTGCAAGAAGGTGTCCTACCTCATGGATACCTTGTTGTGAGTTGAAGGGACGGAGCAAGGCCCGTTAATTGCCTTGTATCGGTTAGGTTTAGCGTAGTTAATTAAGGGTCTTGACTATTGTTCATCCTTACTCGGGACGAGTAAGGGTTTGGTTTGGGGAGATTTGATATAGTGTCATTTCACCCCACATTTCCACCCCTTTACATCTCGTTTTGTTTGCCTTTAACGCTCCCTAGGAGCGTTTCCACGTGTTTTACCTTCTTCTAGCATATTTCTCGCTTTTATCGTGCTTTTGTAGGTAAACCGTCAATTGGGGCGATTTCTACCTACTTTTGATCAACAAAGAAGAAGATGAATCATTCGGAGGACCCACATACCCTTGGGGGCCCTACTCGACGCGCCAAAGCCCTCCCGAGTCAAGGCAAGCGGAACCGAGAAGGAAACAACAAAGTCAAGCGAAGGAAGAAGGAGGATGAGCATCTCACGGTCGTGAAATGCATCTCACGGTTGTGAGATGCTTTGCCAAAAAGGAAGAAAATCGTGCATTTGGTTTCACGACCGTGAAACCCCATTTCACGGTCGTGAAACCTATGTCACGGTCGTGAAATGAACTTCAGGGTCGTGACTTATCAGTAAAACTTGACCTTGCTCTGCCAATTCTTTCACGACCGTGAAATGGAGTTTCACGGTCGTGAGACGTCTTTCACGACCGTGAAACC
This sequence comes from Heliosperma pusillum, assembly GCA_022085475.1. Lineage (NCBI taxonomy): Eukaryota > Viridiplantae > Streptophyta > Magnoliopsida > Caryophyllales > Caryophyllaceae > Heliosperma > Heliosperma pusillum. The sequence continues at coordinate 69,144 of JAIUZE010004057.1, forward strand.
CATTTCACGGTCGTGACTTTGTCAGTCCATGAAGCTTCTCGAGGCCCATCTTTCCTTCATTTTGTAAACCTATATATAGACCCTCTTATGTAATTAAAGGGCACAAAACCCTAGATCTGAAACTTTCATATAATTAGTATTTAATCTTGTATTAATCTTTCCTAATTAAGCAAATTAGTCGGTTAATTAGTGATTTCGACTTGGTTTAGTGTATGAACTTGGGTTATCTCCAAAGATTTGTGACGAAATCTTGGTATTTATATCAAAGTTCTAATCTTTCTCCAAGTTGGTATAATTTCTCTACTTACTCTTGCTTTTAATTAAGTTTTCGTCTCAATTATTGTTATCTACTTATTGTTAATTAGGAAATGTTTAATGTTGTTGTTGTTTTCCTTATGCAATTTTTAGTGAATGTTAATTTCCCTTTGAATATGAGTGAGTAGTGTTCTATCTAGGATTAGTGGGGGATAATGGGTTTTAATGAGGGTTAATCTTGTTAGTCGGGTTTAAATTGTTGATTAATTGTCTTTCTTCCAACTTTTGCATACTATATGTTTGATGAAATGCTTGTTTGACAATCTTGCATGATTCATGTTTATCGTACATTTCCGTAAGATCGATAGCCTCGGAATATGTTAGGATTTGCATATAGTTGGTGTATCGACCGTGTGTACGCGAGAGCTAGCTTGGTTCGGTATATGGGAGGGATTGTAAGTTCGAGAGTCTCAATCCACCGCGCCCAAGTTTGACTACCCATCAACTATGAACCCGACTCACTAGAACCCGAATTACCCATTTGAACCCATCAATCCTAGACCTTCCTTTTATTGATTCTTACTTGATTATCTTTCTCGTCTTAGACTTCTTTTGTCGTTTTTAATTGTTTTTAATTGTTGTTACCTTAGTTTAGTCAACAAACCCAAAACCCATAATTACTTGTGACTTGCAAGAGACTTTAGTAGACTTTAGATCATTTCTAAGCAACAACCGTCCCTGAGATCGACATCCCTACTTCACAACTATTTTCACTACATCAAAATGGTATTCTAAAGGAATAAAGCACATGGAAATGAAATACTTGTCAGTTAAGGAGGAAGTTCGGAAAAACACTGTGTCAATTGAGCACATTATGACTAGTGCTAATATAGCAGATCCTTTAACTAAGGGATTACCTCCAAAGACATTTTTTAAGCATGCTATTGATATGGGTCTGGAGGATAATCATTAAGGCTTTTCGTTTATGTTTGGATCATACTAGTGCTTTGTAATGATGACACTTATGTTTTGATTAATCGACTTATGTTTTATTATGATGATGAGATCCGAACAATTTTCTGTATCGTATTATTGTTATTGTATACATTGTTGTTGCACGATTAACAGAATCGGTCTTTTTTCTCAAGGACATTATTTGGGGATTATGTTTGCTCCTTGTACAGACTGATTATTCTAAGTGATTGGTCCGTAGTACATGGAAGGACCACTTCTCTTTTATAGTAGTGTCTCCGCCATGACTCAACCAGTTGTTCAGGGATGATCAGGGTAATTAAGATAAACCCATTATGTGTTCATTTAACCGTCTACGCGTCTTATGTTATACTTAAGTGTGACATTATGTTTTGATCAGTAATAAGGTCCAAGTGGAAGAATGTAAGAATTATTATTTAATTCTCTGTTATGTGGACCTAATTACCGATGTCAGTCACCTTAATTAATAACGGTTAAATATAGTGTTCCGGGTTTTTAGTAGGAGTCCTAGATTAAGTGGATTACGGTTAATGTTTACAGGCCATTAACATATCAGGCCCACTTATCTTATTAAGCCCCTCCTGCCACCTCTCTATATAAACAACACATGTTTGTGGTTTAACCTAATTCATTGATATTGAGAAAAACACACATAAAGAAAGTGAATTAGAGAATAAGGAAGGCAGGAGAAGGCAAAACAATAAGGGTTCATCTTTTATCTTTCTCAAGTGATTTTATTATCAGATCTAATGGCTACATCACGTAAGTACCTCTCAGTAATTATCGCTTTAATCAAGATCCTATAATTTATGTTTACATTATAATCTTAGTTTCCCTTTCATTGTTAATCATGCATAAGTAATCTTTGTTCTAGGGGAAGGGTTAACATGTCTAATTAATTTATAAGTATAAATTGATTCCGGATAGAATTGTTTTAGTTGTCTCTATTTCTTGTTTGATTCTCATGATAAACTTTGATTTAAGGCCTTAATCAATTGTTTATACTTGTCAATTTTTGTCTCAAGGGCGAGAGTCGAGATGAAAATTAAAGGACTGGCAAGAATAGTTTAATGACCTAGCAAGGCTAAAAAGACGTTAGGACCCGTTAAAAAGTCGGTATGAATCTGAAAGGAATATACCATTTAAAGACTTGGACAACTATGATTTTTCTAAACCCGTAATCAACTTTGCTTTTAAACTGATTAGCATGTGAACCCTGATCCCTAGATCCTTTTCTTTATTGTATTGTTATCATTTTTATTATAGCATTTATTAATTAGTGACAAACATTTGCCAATCGTACAAGATAGAGTTCTAAACATAACTATTCACAAGTATCTCCCGTCTCCCCAAGATCGACCCCTTACTTCCCTAATTACATTAATTTGTTGTTAGCCTAGTTTGGGTTATTTATCTTTGATTAGGGTATGCGACAACCCTGTCATTTACGTGGTCCAATTGATCAAGCACGTAGATGTCGATAGCTTAGAGAAAGGTCTAGAATGCAAAGAGAGAAGAGAAGGGGTGGAACCCTCGCTCACCTTAAAAGTGAGAACAGAGCTCTCCTTTTATAGTAGAAAAATACGAAGAGTTCAAGAACAACTCAAACTTTGGAAAGAACAGACTGGGGAAGAGGCGCAGCATAATTGCGATTCTTGGAATAGGCGCAACACCTGCTGCGTCATTATCCTAGAGGTTTCCTTCTACAGAAGGAAGATTCCCACATTTCTATTACGGAATTGTGGTTGATCTACACTTCCCTTCTAAAAGGATACAAGATAGAATTTACCAAAATAAGATAGAATTTGAAATATTAATAAAATAATCAGAATATTCTAGAGTGTTCCGACTCGGAGTTTTAAAACGGTTTCTAGAAAATGTAGCAGTTTTCGACCCGGGCTCCAAATGAACTCTAATGACTATCAAAACGACCGTACCGGCGCGTAGATGACGACCAAGGCGTATACACAAGTGTTTGAGCTATCATTGACGATAAACTTACGAACTGTCATAAATTTTTTCGCGTACCAAACATGCGGCTCAATCATCACTGGGTGGTTGGCGGAAGGTGTAGAACTGAGGCATCTACATATATAAACCTTAATATGCATGGAGTGTTTGTCTGTTTAATTGAGTAAAATCAAAAAACCATACAATTTGTACGGGTTCCATATTGGGCCTCTTGGATATGCGGATAAGGATATTAATATGGTTTTAACAATCGATTTCTCCCATTTTCGTTGCTAATTAGTTTGAGTATGGTTTATGTGGCACAATTGTTTCATTTTTTTAATCTCTATTGAATTATTTCATACCTTTATCGAACTAAAGTATAGACAATTGCGATTGATAGAAAAATTGAAAACATGGTTGAAAAGAGGGGTAAAAGGTAAAAAAATGTTTTTTTAAAGAGGTAGAAATAAAACACACTAAAAAAAATAAAGTGAAAAGTACGATTGCAAAACAGATGTACGAGGTAGAATTAGAACATAGACTAAAATAACCCTTTTTTTTAATTGTCAATGCCTTTATATACATAGGCAAACTTGTAATATATAACATTATTGTGAAACTTATTGTGTGCATGTCCATAAGTCATAAGTATTATGAATGTCTTTAAATGTCTTTAAATGTAGGATGTTTCTAGACTTGTCCTTTCACTTTCCGAGGACATAACTCTCATTTTTCTCCATGTATCTATACCCCTTTAGCTAATGAGAAATACATATCTTTTCCACCATCTCTCACTTACTTCTTTACATTTCATAACACGTTATCAGCACGATCTATCCACTCTTTCTAAGGGCTTGATTATAGAAGAATTATTGGGTTTTATCTTCTTATGTTCGATCCTCTTTATAAATCCTACGACTTTAATCTGTAAGTCACTCTACGTACTTTCGTATTAGTTTTGTGACCATTAAGTAATTTCTTTCAATCAAATGTGAATATGGCATAATAATATATTGCTCTTATTATATGAGAACATTGTTATAATTAGTTGGTATTGATGCTAATCAAACTGATATTTAGCAATATGTATATAATTTCACTATATCCTAATTTGAACAACTACTTAAATATAATATGATTATAAATTATTGTTCTATCCTTAGTCATTTCTTTTGCATTCATATGTAAACTTGTGATTTGCAGTTTTTATAACTTATTGTTTGCTAATTCGTATCATTATGACTCAATTGATCACGTAGGTAATTTATTCTATTACATAATATGGAGTCTTTAGTGTTTTAGTTTTGTGACTATTAAGTATCATCCTTATTTCGTTATTAGCTACTTCGTATTTGTTTATTTTTAATCATGTGCTTTGATAACATCACTTCATTTGGATTCACACATCTGCATATTATGCTACTATTAAAACACAAAACTTTGTCACCAAAATTTAGCCTTTACATGTAGTGGTCATTAATGTAACAAAATTAAGCATTATTTGTGTTATTTGTAAGTGAAACAATATATTAGATACTTTTGACAATTGTCATAAAGTCCTTGATTGAGTTTCGTTCATTTTCAATTTATTTAGAGCAACGTAACCTTACAGTTTGCGAGTGACATTAGTTCTAAGAGTCCTAGGACTAATTGTTCTTATAAAAGTCTATTTTACTAATTCGGTATATACATAAAAGGTTTCGTAGATAGATGTTTTACATGAATGAGTCATATTAATTTTGTATAATTAATTTATAAGGAGTAACATATCTTCTTAGATTATACATATTGTAGTATTACATGTCATGTTTTTAAGCATTAATTTTTATTGGTCATAATGATTTTGTCTCATAAGTCGATTCACGTATCCTAGAAATAATCATATATTGTAATATCGGCTGTTATGCGGTCGATCATGTATAATTTTGCACTCTTGTGTTCATTAATCGTCATACGTGTTATGTTAATGTACTTCAGTCGTCTTATGAAATTATCATCTATTAAAGGTTGGTCATTGTTCTTATTCATATATGGCAGTATTTAAATTTTTAACTAAATTAAATAATTCTCATGGATACTTTTATTGGACATATATTAATTCATGAACACCTTCACATGGTTTGGGCACTTAATACGTGATTTTGTTGGTTGTGGTTTAAACATAGCAAAGTGCAATTGGCATGGTAGATAAGTAAGCAACTTATAATCATTATTTTTATGCTTTTGTATGGAGATATGATGTTGGAATACTATTTATTGGTATTTTAATTACTGCATAGTAAATTAAATTAGCGAACACGCTTATTATTGAATTTGTTCAAGTTTGAAATCATCAACTATATCTCATAACTTGTTTATATTCTGGATTTTGGATAGTCTTCTATGACCTATATTGTATTTAATAGGTTTTTAGTAACGGCCATAATCAATTTGGTTGTTAACTATCCTATTTATCACCATATTAATCTACCCCATTATGGTGAGACTTAATGGTGTTTATGGTGCTCTTTGGTGCCCTTTGTAACTCCTCTTTGTGAGGTGATTATAAATAAGAGAAGAAATGGTTTTGAGTAACTATCATATCCATCATAGCTATACACAACTCATATAATCTCTTAGTTAGTCTACCATCTAAGTGACTTGGAATTTGGGGCGTGGATATTCCGGGACTCTAGTAGCCGACGGAGGTACGATATATAGTAGTTGGCAGTTAGCGAACACAACGATCTGATCGCTTCCGCATTAAGGTAAGTCCTTATTTTCCAACAGTGGTATCAGAGCAAATTTCTTTTGCTAATGTTCCTACGGTTATTCATTCTATGCCTCTGAATTATTCGTTATATACTATGTATATGTAAACGTTTGAATTATGGGGTACTGGGTATTTTGTTCGGCAATCATGTATACATTCAAATTGTTTCATTTTTTTGAGTTAGACATCTTGTTTTGTACACCCCATTATTTTGGTCTTCGTGACCATTGCATCTTCCTCAAACATTATTAATCAAATGGGAGGGAAATTGTGTGTGTGTGTTAGTCACACGCTAGCGAAACCGAAGGGGTCACACTTGTGTTGATAGTCCTCTTTACATTGACAGCGGCCAGACACCGTGGTGCGGGTATAAACTGCTGTTTGATTTTATCAGCCCGGGTGGCTGCATTTTCTTTATATTTCATCCTTTCATATATTGTTTTTATAAGGATTATGACATTGACGGTACCTTAAGATAGTACGTGTTCGTCACGCACTAAAGAAAATGTCCGGTTGAGGTCATTGTTGATTCACGGCCATCTCAGTTGAGTTGATGGTGTGGTTTGCCATAAACTAATGATAGGACCGTGTGTGTCACGATTCTCCGTCCGACCCGCCTTTCAAGATTATTAATTGCTTCTCCATTGGCCTTAGTGATCTGTTATAGAGGACATTGTTTCAAAATCTCTTTTGTAGAGATGCTTTTATGTCTTGAAGTTCAATGATCATGATGATATTAACTTGTATTGATTAAAGAATGAGTTTCTTTTGGCGGATGAAGCTGGGTGTATTGGAAAGAGGAAAGAACAGGGACAAGCGTCTGGTGATACTCATAACAAGATGTCTGAACAAATAGCCTATGTTAGTGTTTTTTTTTATATTTTATTCCTTTTAGCCGGAGTTATCATTTGTTATTCGTGTTGTCAGTATGCAAACTGAACTTAATTTTATTACAATTGTTTTTGTATGATATTGTTGCAATTTTACAAGCATGTTTTATTCATATGTCAATGGTAATATTGTTACGGAGAATTATCTTAGTGATAATTTTGCTACGTTTGTTTAGTAAGTTTGTCCGTTTCACATGCGGTTTGTGTGTGAACCATATAAATATGTTTTATATGTATGGTTAAATATTTGTATGATTTGGGCATGTATTTTATGAATATGTTTCATATAAAAGTACGAGAGGAACATATAAATAAGTTTTATATTTATAATTTATTATCTTTGTGATTTTAATTATATTCTAAAACTCATGAAACTCATGAGTAGTATGTCTCATAAGTTTTATTTTACGTGTGTGAAATAAATATTTAAGTAATATTTACGAGTCACGTAAAGTTATCCGTGTATGTAAATTTTAAATGTCTAAGTGACATGTTTTTTTGTTTTGATGCAACTTGGCTTCTAATTTTATGGGTATGAGAAATACTAAAATTCAACTTCGTTTTTCGATTTAGTATGTCCTACTCATAATTATTCATATATAGTGTTTACTAATAAAATTAGAATTTACGAATTCGTTTCATTTATCTTATCTTGTGAAATTATGTAATTTTGTTTTCGCATAAGATCAGAAATATAAATGTCTCAATGACATTATTATTCTTATTCTTATTATTCATGAGATTTTATAATTTACATAGAAGAAATTATATCTTTGTGATATAATAAGTTATAGTAAATTTCTTGTACGAAAGGACTTATATCTTAGTGATATAATAATTATTGGAAATTCGTTTTACAAAAGGATTTATATCTTTGTTATATGAATGTTCTTGTAAATTCGTTTTACGAGATGAATTATATCTTTGTGATATATTATCACATGATTAATTTATGTAAATTTGTTTTACGTTAATTGGTAGAAATTTATATCTTCGTGATGCTCTTGTACATGTAAATTAGTTTTATATAAGAGACTGCGTTATATCTTATTGATATTTTATATTATGTAAATTCGTTCTACATAATGATTATTATCTTAGTGATATATGTTATGTAAAATTAGTTTTTTTTACATGAGAGATGGAAAATCTTCGTCATTGAGAATTGAATACATATTAGTTATGATATCAAATTAAAAACTTTCATATGTGTTATATGATCAAGTTTTTTAACTTAATTTTTTTTAAGTTGTGTAAATTCGTTTTGCATAAAATTTGTGTAATATCTAAGTGATATTATTATGTGTGCTAATTTGTTTAGCCATGTTATAAGGGTTATAGCTAATTTGTTTAGCGTTTTTTATGGGTTAAGTGATTTCGTTTCATTTATTATCAAGAGTAAACTAAATTATTGAAATTTCTCGTTTATGGCGTTTGTGATGATTATGAGCTTAGCGAAATTTTCGAGCGAACAATATAAATGAAGAGGTTTCAGTGATTTAATTTGGAATTGTGCCTTAATCCATATACTTGTGTATGACAACAAGTGTTTTGGTGATTTGTTCACTATAGTAAAAAGGTTTGAACATTGATCATTAGAGTAATAAGATTTTGTATCTTATTCATAATCACGAGTTTTAGAACTCGTGATCACTATTTCATACTTCGAGGTTGGATTATGAAAATCTGTTTTTTTTACTAGTATTTGTTCAAATATAGTCAACTTGACGAATACAGAATTGTGTTATTTTGTATGTGGACCTACTAAGTAGTTTTTGAGATATGTCTTATAGCTTATGTAGCGTATGACGAGGTGTAAGTCAATTTTGTTTTGACGTAGGGTACAAGACTATGTGTTTTGGTAGGGTACTAGACTGTGTGTTTTGACCTGAAGTGTTTGAGGATTGTCCCTGTTTTTTGTCTATCTTGTGTGTGACTTCTAAAGACAGGATTGACTATGGTAAGAAGTTATTTTTTCCATGGTAATTTGTTTGCCATCCAATTCTAGGATTAGGAAAAATACATACTCTTAATGGTTCATAGTCTCTCAATCCCTGATTAATGCCTCAAAACTTATCGAGACGGGAAAGAGTACCTCTTGGCACTAATGTCTACCGATACGATAATAATGGTCTATGTTTTTCTTACTTTGAGAACAAATATGTGGTATTGTTTAATATGTTTGACTAGGGGTATTCATAATTAACCGAACCGTAAAAACAGAACCGGAAAAACCGAAAGCCGCATTTTTTTAGGTTCGGTTAACCAAATCGAAACACAAAAACGGTTCGGTTAACCGAACCGGTTCACTTTACTCATGAACGGTTCGGATTTTCATAACCGCGGTTAACCGAAACCGAACCGTGACATTATTACCCATAGCAAAATATTATTTGGCTAGCCCAAAAACTAATAATTACCCTTATTTTTGCACTGAAACTCTCATACCTTACATTTCACCCTGCAACTGACACCCAACCACCCTCATTCTCAATCACTATTCACCATTCTATTATTGGATTACGTTGTCTTACGTTCAGCAGTTAACTCTTCCTAATATTTTATCTTTAATTAATTTTATATTATGTTTGTCTTGTAGAGTTTTACTATATTCACCATTAAAATATGTCAATGATAAAAAAAATAGAACAAAGTTTCTATTTTGGAAAAAAATCCGATAATGTAACGGTTTCGGTTAATCGGTCTAACCGAACGGGTTTAACCAGTTCACCGAACCGAAAATAACCGCAGCAAACGGTTCGGTTACGGTTCGTCATTTAGCTTAACCGGTTGGGCGGTTAACCGTTTAATTTCACGGTTCGGTTAACCGAACCGCGAATGAACACCCCTATGTTTGACTTAGTGTCGACAAGAGAGTAATATGGAGATAATCTTAATTTGGTTCATGTTTGTTTCGAGCCAAATAAAATTATTCTCATCAATTCGAGTTATATGTGTGTTTCTTGCATCTAATGTTAATTATTGTCCTTTGTGGATTTAGAAACATAGCGGGAATTCTTATAACTCATACTTGTTTAATTCGTTGTTTGTCGATGGATAATTCACCTTTAGCTATGCTAAACTATGTTTCAAATAGGCTTTGTGCTACTTTGATGTGTTAATTCTCCACGCATTAGCTAGAGTGCATGATTATTTTCAATTATTAGTTTATTGAAAATCACAGATTCTTCTTTAACCTTTTATTAATAGTTCATTATGGCTATGTGTTTGGTCATAATATTTATGTTCACCGCATTACTTTTATTATTCTGCTTGATTGCATTTTTCCATTTGTTCATTGTCTTTAATTTTCATATTTCAATCTATTTTTATTTCATTTGTGGGCAATAATTAAATGTTAAGAGATTCATGAGACCTTTTTTTTCCCCTATTCATTTGAGATAATTCACGCTATATGAGTGTGTATCATTATTTTGTCATATTGTAAAGTGTTTGATATGTTCAAATATTTTATGTTAAAATTGAAAAATCGACTTTGAACTTAGAGTCAGAACTCTTAGTATATGCGTTGGTTGCGAATAACTCTTTGATATGTTCAAAGTGTGAATGAGGAAATTTGTGTGCGTTGATCTTACAATTCCTAAACATTATGACAAGATGTTGTCTTGGTTAAGGAATTTTACATTATCACTTAATATGGTTGAGTGAGGGATGACCCTGATCGAGTTTTTCCTTATTTTGTATACATGAGGATTCCTTAAATATTTTTTTTAGAGGAATTTTGCTTGCTCCAAATAAGTTTTGGGTAATAAATTGGTCATTCATGCCTTAACGTTTGTCAAACTTTGTGTTTAGGTGACCCACAATTTTTTATTCACTTGGATATGTTTCTAAGTGTTGGCGAAGATTAGTAGACATTTACCTTGTATACGTTACAATGCGAAAACTATCTTACGGTGAGTGGGAGAATTTGTGAACTCATTGAGACACCAAGGATAGTTTTAACTTCTCTTTATGTTCAGATAATGGGAGTAGTTTCATGATTCAAGGTAAAGATGAGAGTTTGTCTACTAATGAGCAAATATTAACTTGTATGTCAAGTTATATGGATTAGCATAAGATTAGTTCTTATGGGGTTTTGCTCATTACGGAGGATAGTGGGAGTTATTCTATCTATTCGTCTTTTGTACCACTTTTAGTAAGTGAGAGCTAACTTTTAGTAAGTGGGAGATTTTCGCCAAATAATGAAAATAGAATGTTATTATGAGAGTAGATAGATATTGTGACAATGAAGGATTGTGGTAATAAGGTTTAAGACGATTTTGAGATATGTTCTCAAATGTTCGGATTTGTCCGTTTTTTCTTCTAATTTTGGTCATCTATTTAGATTTTGTTTTCAAATGGATGTAAAGAATATTTTATCGAATCATGTTTCTCGAGAGAAATTATACATGGATCAACCAGTTGAGTTTGTCTCAAATGATTAAGATGATAAATTTTGTATCTCTTAAGATTGTCCATGTGTTAGCGGTCTTCCATGTTTATTTCAAGTTTCATAAATTATTTGTGTGATGATTTAGTTGGAATGGTGGAATTAATGTGGTTATGTCAAAATTATATAGGAGAATAAGTATCTCTTTGTTAATTGGTGACATATTGGTATTTGGAAGAAAATAATATTGTGGTTTATGTCTAAACCTATAATCAAGTGCAAGATTCGATTAGAGTATTGTTTCAAGTTATATTGTTGTTGCTATTTTGATGTGTACCTTGTTTAGTACATGGTTGCACGTCAATTTTGTGATTGATAAGTAATTTGTTACTTAATCAATCCACTACATGCACAATGATATGTAATCAATCATTGACTAAAATGGAATTCTTTTCCAAGGTAGAAATACGTGAATTGAATAGACAAAGCATGACATGGTAGATTAGACCTAGTAAATTGCCTAAAAGCGTGCTATGTGACAACCCTCGCGAATGCGGAAATAAAACATAACAAGCATGTGATTTATATAGCGGAAAAATACGATGTTTTTAAAACTTTTTACATGCTAAGATAAAATACGAGGGGTGTCAAATATTACAAACCAAAGTATAAAATACTACAAGAAACGTAGTCTCTCAAAATGTTAACAAAAGACAAATTTGTTTAACAACTAACTAAGGAACGTCTAGAGGTGAATCATCCAGGCCAACGCCCGCTAGTTCACACCCAAACCCAAAATACCACAAGTAAAAAGCCATCCAATCAAGCAACCTGTTCATCCATGAAAAACATGAACGCCACAGTCAGTGGGGAGTAACTCCGGGTTCTCCCAGCCATATCACATTAAACGTACATAAACGGAAATACAAAAGTAGAAGCATGCATATATAGATATACATGTGAAATACGAGAAGGATAAATACGCAATTCAATATACAAAGATATCGGTACATGAAGTACAAAAAAAAAAGTATATAGGCCTTAAGGCCTATATACTTTTTTAGTAACTATCATATTATACAAAGACTCGGGGAAGACACTCTTAGGCAACCATATTGTTGGACCAATTCATAAGTTTTGATAATGACATGTGTTTACGTAATAATATGTTTTACTCGATATATCATATGCGTGTAATTGTGTGCTTTAGTCTTATTATAGCTAGCAACAATTATGAGAAGAAAGATCAAAGTTAGGCATAACTTTGATAAAGTTTGTGAGACAAAGTTATAACAACTTCAGGAATAACTTTGGAAGTGAACATGGAAGTTATAGCTACCCAGGCATAACTTTAAAGAAAATCGCTTCAAACAAGATCTACATCAAACTACACAAGACTCGAGATGGAGGGTCTTTGTGATCAAGATGAAGAGATGATCCGTGTACTGAAAATCTTTGTGAAGATTAAATAGTATAGGTTCGTCATTCGGTAACTATTCCATTCGAGAGATTTTATGTTCAAAGTTATAGCTTTAGTCTATGACTTTGGATGATAAAATATTGATGCATGATTTTGGAAATAAAATGTTTTGAAATGTTTTCAAAAGTGAAAGAGTATTTTTATATTTATCAATTATTTTGATAGAGAATATATTTATGAGATTCTATTGGTTAGTAATACAACTTATGGGTTGTCATGCTACCTAGGGTTTCTAATATATTCTATCTCAATTTGTTGTTTACCTAATTAGCCCACCTAGTGTTTGAGCCACCTAGGGTTTCGTGAAACCTAGTGATTGTGCCACCTAGGGTTGCGTGCCTCCTAGGGTTTCGTGAGCTAGAGGATTTCGGCCAATCTAGGTTGTTTCCTTAGTTTACCTAATCTAGGATTCTACTATATCTTTACAACAATATTTTGAGATAACAAGATAAATATATTTCTATAAGATAAACCAAAAAATATTTTGAGATAAAGATATTTCTAAAAGATAAGCAAATATTATTTTATGATAAGATAAGTATCTTTATTAAATATTATACTAGGGTTTTAGATCTACTATGATTCTACTTCTATAAATACTCATTCACATACAATTTACAAAAGAGACGAAATACACACATATCACACGGCTATTTATTTTACTTGTGTTGATTTTCCAAAACAGTTTTAAAGCAAACCTTTGAGCAAATATTTATTATTTTTAGAGTTTGTTTTTTAAAAGAGTCGTGCATCAATTATTATCAATCGCTTGAGTGAAATACGTTATTGGATTATAGTACATCATTATAAACTTACAATTCTTTAACGGGAATCTGTGTGAGTTATATTGTACTTTCTTATTAGCGTAAGATAGTATAGAGTATTTAGCGATACTCACCTTGAGTTATAATCATAGTGTTGATTATACGAGTGGGTTGATAATTTTTGTAATCCGTAGAAAGGTACTAACAATTATTAATCGAGAATAGTGGACGTAGGTTTCAACGTGTGAAACTGAACCACTTCAAAAATCGTGTGCCTCTCTCTATCTCTTTACTTTTCGTTATTTCGTTACTTACGCTTACTTTGATTAATTAATTAGTTGATTTTAATTCATAAGATCAAATAATTAATTACATATCATATAAATCGAAAAAGTGGGGCTAGTTTTTAATACTCAATTCACCCCCCCCCCTCTTTCGTATTCGATCAATAGACTCTACAATTGGTATCAGAGCCTCGTGCTCTTGATTGCCTTACAGCAAGGAGTCTGATCCATTTATCTTTTTATTTTTATTTATTTTCCGCTGCATTTAATTTTATTTTAATGGATTCCAAACATCTGAAGTGTCCCGTATTCGATGGGAAGAACTACAGTCTATGGAAAAATATGATGACCCATTTCATAAAGGGTAACGATTGGGAGTGTTGGCTAATCATTAAGAATGGTCCTAATAAGATCATGCTTGGAACGGTCACTGGCACTTCTATCGAAAAGAAAGAAGATGACTATGTTGAGGCAGATTATAAGAAAGCTGAGAAAAATTCAAAGGCTATTAGTCTGTTGCAAAACGGCATGACCCATACTGAATTTGATCGTTTCTCATCTAGTTCTACTGCCAAGGAAATATGGGATGGTCTTGAGTTAGCTTATGAGGGGACAACTGTTGTCAAAAAGCAACGTATTGCACTACTCATGCGAAAATACGAACTGTTCTCCATGGAACAAAATGAATCGCTTGACAGCATGTCTACTCGCTTCTCCAGTATCATTAATGAATTGAAAAATCTTGGAAAAACTTTTGACTCCGAGGAAATTGCCAGGAAGATCCTTAGAAGTCTATCTAAACGATGGAGACCTAAGGTGACGGTAATTGAGGAATGTAAAGACCTATCTGACCTATCTTATCAAGAGCTACTTGGAACCCTAATGGCTCATGAGATTACTCTTGATGAAGATGCGGCAAATGATAGTAATAGCAAGAAGGTGGCTTTACAGGCCGAATCTAGTGAAAGACAAGATTCGGATCTTGAAGATGAAACAGTGTTGTTTGCTAGACGTTTTAAGAAAAAGTTTTTTAATAAACCACAAGGGAAAACGTTTAACAATAACACCAACAAATCTTACAAGAAGCCAATTGAGTCAAAAGGGTCTCTTTCAAGTCGTGGTTGCTTCAAATGTGGGGATAATGATCACATGATCAAAGATTGCCCCACATGGAAGAAAATCAAAGACAAAAATCAACGAGACAAAACCAAGAAGGAATTCAAGCAAGTAATGATGGCTTATTGCTGGGGAGATCTCGACACAGAGGACGACGAGTCAGAGGAAGAGGAAGTCGCCAACTTGTGTCTAAGCAACGTCAGTCTTGACCTAATTTCTGACAGTGACAATGAAAGCGAATCCGAGATGTGTCTTGTTGGCAACTCAGATTCAGAACCAGATTCAGAAGATGACAAAGAGGTTAGTCATCTTGAATTGAAAAAGCAAGTTAAGAATTTATCTAAGAAGTCTTTAATTAAGTATTTTGAAGAAGCCTTAGATCATTGTCATGAACAGAGTCTTGAATTAAAAGATCTTAAAGAACAAATTCTTGATATTGCTGATGAAAACCAACTTCTAAAGGCCAAAGCTAAAAAGCTCAAGTCTAAAGTTATGGCAACTTCAGCTATAACTTCAGACAAGACAAATGTTGAGAAAGAAGCTCTTGAGTCTAAAGTTATAGCTAATGAAGCTATAATCTCAGAGTTGAAGCTCAACATTAAGCATCTTCAAGCCAAAGTTGTAGCTAATGATGCTATAACTTTAGAATTGAAGAAAGTCAATGAGCTTTTACAATCTGAAGCTAAGGCAAAGAAAGTTGTTATCCTTGATCACGAGAAAGTAAACTCTTTTCTTTCTCAGCAATTGAAAGATTTGAAGGCTGAATTCTCCCAAGCCAAAAGTCAACATAATGAGGAGAAACTTATCTTGAACAAACGTTTTAATGATTTTCGTGAAAATTTCAAAAAGAACAATCCCTCCAAAGACTCGAATGTAGATCATTCGTCGTGTGAAAAAGAAATTCAGTCTTTGAAGGAATTGCTCCTACATGCACGAAAAGTTCATGATAAGTGGGAAGGAAGTCAAAAGGTCTTAGACTTCCTTACCGAACAGTCTAACAATAACATGAAGAAAGGTCTTGGTCATGAATGCTATAGTCGTAGAGACCATGATAAATGCAAATCCACTCTTTCTGACCGTGATTTCAGAAGAAGGAAGTACGTAAATCTTTCAGAATATCTGATTTGCAATTATTGTGGTCACAACGGTCATGTTAAAGATAATTGTGTTAAATATGTTAATGACAACAAAAATCAAACTGATTTTGTGAAAGAACATGACGTGTCTAGTGTTAATGAGTCTGAACCTGAATCTCAACGTGATGAGATTAGAAACAATGAGTTCAGGTGGTTTTATGACATGGCTTTCGATTACACATCTGTACCTTCAAAATCCAAACCTAATGTGAATCAGAAGCAGTCGTTTAAACCTAATGTGCGTCACAACAATAACAAACAATATAATAAACCTAGCAAACCCTATCCTAAAAAGAAAAGAATTGTCAAACAGGTATGGGTTAGGAAGGATCAAATACATAGAGTCACTAACCACAAAGGAACCAACTTAGCGTGGGTACCTAAAAGTTGTATTTGATTCTCTTGCAGATAATAGTGAAAGAAAACAATCTATGGTATCTCGACAGTGGATGTTCGAGGCACATGACTGGAAACAAGAATTTATTTCTTTCACTAGAACCCTTCAACGGTGGCAAGGTCACCTTTGGAGACAACAAGAAGGGCAACATAATTGGTGTAGGTAAGATTGGTATATCTTCTTCACATGCTATCAATAACGTCTATCTGGTAGATGGCCTTAAGCATAACTTGCTAAGTATCTCTCAACTATGTGACAAAGGCAACAAAGTCGTTTTTCATTCAAATGTTTGTCGTATCATAGTTGAAGGAACTAGCAATGTTATCTTAGAAGGTCTACGTAAACGGAACGTGTATATGATTGATTTAAACAAAGTCACTACAAGTTCCTTTACATGCATGAAAGTCACTGTGGATGATTCATGCTTGTGGCACAAGAGGTTTGCACACATCAGTCCAACGATTTTAAAGAAACTTAAGTCTTGGGATTTAGTTGAGGGTCTACCCTCAATCAAATTCGAACAAGAAAAGATGTGTGACTCATGTGCCCGTTGTAAACAAGTTAGATCTTCATTCAAACCGAAACGAGTAGTAAGTACAGAGCGTCCACTTGAGTTGGTACACATGGATCTATGTGGACCTATGAAAGTTAGAAGCCGCGGTGGATCAAGGTACGTATTCGTCCTAGTCGACGACTACTCCAGGTATGTATGGCCTATCTTTCTATTTACTAAAGATGAAACTTTCGATGAGTTTGTAGTACTAATGAAGCTCGCCCAAAACAAGTATGATAAAAAGTTAGTTTCCATTCGTACGGATCATGGCACCGAATTTGATAATCAAGCTTTTATAGAATATTGTAGGGAGAATGGTGTAGGACATAACTTTTCTGCACCACGAACCCCACAACAAAATGGTGTCGTGGAACGTATGAATAGAACATTAGAGGACATGGCCCGCACTATGCTTTTGTGTAGTGGCCTTCCTAAGAGCTTTTGGGCAGAAGCCATAAGTACTGCATGCTATGTGCACAATAGAGCTATGATTAGACCTATTCTCAAAAAGACTCCCTATGAACTTTTAAGAGGAGAAAACCCAATATAGCTCACCTTCGTTGCTTCGGTAGTAAATGTTTTGTCCATAATAATGGAAAAAGTAATTTGAGCAAATTTGATCCACGAAGTGACGAAGCTGTGTTTGTTGGCTATTCTAATCATAGTAAAGCTTTTAAAGTTTTTAACAAAAGAACGTTGTGCATAGAAGAAAGTGTTCATGTTGTATTTGATGAAGATAGTGTGCTTGAACAAGTTGAACAGAATGAAGAAGAGGACATGAATGATCCAGACTTTCGCCTCTCCAGGGATGACGTGCCAGAAAATAATGAAGAAGTTATTGAAGGAATCAATGATGAACTTGATAAATCCGCAAATGACCTTGAACAGAGAACTGAGACAATTGTTGATGATACGAATGTCTTTTCTCAAAACAAGGAAAAGGAAACTGAAGTTATAGCTGATGATGCTATAACTTTGAACCAGAACCAAGATGGTGTAACTGAAGTTGTACCAACTTCAGCTATAACCCCAGAATCCAACTCAGGGGGAACCAATCTTGATTCTGAATCATTTGAGGAAAATGAAAGTTCATCAGATGATGATGAGCCTAGGAACTCTAAATGGAAATATAAGAGTTCTCATCCTATGGACAGCATCCTAGGAAGTTTGACTAAAGGAGTTCAAACTAGGCAAACTTTAAATAACTTTTGTTCATTCCATTCATTTCTATCTACCATAGAGCCTACCAATATCAAGGAAGCTCTTGCAGAATCCGACTGGATTGTGGCTATGCAAGAGGAGCTTCAACAGTTCAAACGCAATAAAGTATGGCACCTAGTGCCACGACCTTCTAATCGAACTGTGATTGGTACTCGATGGGTATTCAGAAATAAATTGGATGATTCAGGAGTTATAGTTCGTAACAAGGCTCGATTGGTCGTTCAAGGTTATAATCAACAAGAAGGGATTGATTATGACGAGACATTCGCTCCAGTAGCAAGACTTGAAGCTATTCGCTTGCTCATCGCCTTCGCAGCTCACAAAGAAATGAAATTATTCCAAATGGACGTTAAGACTGCATTTCTTAACGGTTATTTGGAAGAAGAGGTTTTTGTTGAACAACCTCCTGGATTTTTGAATAGCAAGTTTCAAAACCATGTTTTTAAACTCGATAAAGCTTTATATGGTTTGAAACAAGCGCCTAGGGCTTGGTACGACAGATTATCTAAATTTTTATTGCAAAACAATTTTAAAAGAGGATCTGTCGACAAAACCCTATTTCTAAAATCCGAGGGTTCTGATTTACTTGTTGCTCAAATTTATGTAGACGATATTATTTTTGGTTCTACTAACAATAAATTGTGCAAGTACTTTTCAGATCTTATGACCTCTGAATTTGAAATGAGTATGATGGGAGAATTGAAATTCTTCCTCGGATTGCAGATTCAACAAACCAAAGAAGGCATAAAGATTCACCAACAAAAATATGTCAAGGAGCTAATTAGAAAATTTGGTATGGAGAACGCTCATCCAATGGACACGCCTATGGTAACTGACAAAAAGTTAACCTTAGACGAAAATGGTAAGTCCGTAGATGAGACTACATATCGAGGTATGATTGGTTCTTTATTATATTTAACTGCAAGTAGACCTGACATTATGTTCAGCGTATGTGTCTGTGCTAGATTTCAATCATGTCCTAAGGAATCACATATGATTGCAGTTAAACGTATCTTGAGATATTTAATTGGTACATCTAATTTATATTTGTGGTATCCACTTGAGTGTAATTTCGATCTAGTAGGATATTCAGACGCAGATTATGCGGGATGTTCTTTAGATAGAAAAAGTACCTCTGGATTTGCTACTTTTGTTGGACCATGCATAATACTTGGGGCTCAAAGAAGCAAAATTCGGTTGCATTGTCTACTGCAGAAGCTGAATATATCGCTGCAGGACTGGTATGTTCTCAACTACTTTGGTTAAAGCAACAACTATGTGATTATGGTGTTAATGTTGGTTGTATGCCTGTTTTCTGTGATAATACGAGTGCTATTGTTATTTCTAAGAACCCAGCTCAGCATTCTCGTACTAAGCATATAGACATTAGACATCATTTTTTGCGTGACCATGTAGAAAAGGGCAACATTAAACTCGAATTTTGTAGTACTGACAATCAATGGGCTGACATTTTAACAAAGGCGTTAGCGAGAAGACGTTTTGAGATTTTGCGGTTGGAAATTGGTTTAATCGGTAGCAATTAAATTCATCTTATTTATTTTGTGAACCTGCGTGACTGGCTAGATTAAGACGAGATTATATGACTGTGTCCGCATATTTCATTGCTAGTATATTTGTGTTTAATATAATATATTTTACGTGAGTATCTTGCATATTTAGTGTTTTATGGAAATTGAATTATGAACCACATATTTGCCAAAAACCTATCTTATTCACTTTCCAAAATTGAGCAAAATTCTACCCATGTATTTCATGTTAGCCGAAATTCTCAAATAAATATTACCTTTCCATATCTTTTTATTTACCAAATTTCATCCTTACCATATCCCTAAAATTAATTACCTAAGATTCCTTTTCCTACTCTACAAAAACACCACCACCCAAACTCCAAAACCCAAACCGAGTCGGGTTCGGTGCTTGAAGGTACAAAAAGGCGTCGATTAAAAAAAAAAAAAAAAAAAGGGTACAAGAGGGTGTTAGTGAAGAGAAAAAAAAAAGGTGGTTCGGTTGTTGTGAAACCGATGGTGGCTGATTTTTCGGGGCTTGAATCGAAATTGAATGTGTTTATTGGAAAAGTAATGGAGCGCCTTGATGCGCAAGATAGGAAAATTGATGCGGTTGTTGAAAAAAAAAAAATTGTAGCTCTACCCGTGACCATGTCGGTTCAGGTGTGAGTAGTGAGTTGAGGTCTTGGATGACGGATGTTGATGATTGCCTAGCAAAATTAGAAAGGAATGTTGTCGATATTCGACAAGAGATGTATAGGCAAAGGGATCGGATGTAATTCTTGGTGAGCCAAGGAGGTGCATTGGTGAAACGCGGTTCAGAAATGCGTAAGGGGATGCACACTACTTGATGCGACGGAGGCTCTTTCTTTGAAGGTTCGAAACTTCGATGTTTGTCTCGCCGCCCAAGCTACTCATGTATCGACGTGACTTGATCGTCTTTCTACTCTCGAGTACCGCACCCGACCCGATTACATTAATCCCAACATCATCCGACAACCCAAAAAGCCTTGATCTTTTTACCTTAGCTTGTTTTATTTCTTGAACTACTTACCTAATTCGGCCCATTTTGGCATGTTTAAACAATTGTTCTATTCGGCCCATTTTGGCATGTTTAAACAATTGTTCTATTCGGCCCAATGGCAACTAATACTCTATTTTGTGGTTTGTAGTTTTAATTAACATTTAATCTTGATTTTGCTTGGTATAAATCGTTTTATATTGCGTATTTTGCATATCTATTTCTTGCCTTGACATGTGTTATTCTAGTCGTTTCATGTCTTTGTTCTTGTCTTTTCAATGATGCCAAGAGGGGGAAGAAATGATATGATTTGAGTCTTTGCTTAAGCTTGCTCCTTGTCAAGACTCGTTATCTCTTAAATTCTCTCAAGCTATAACTTTGGCTAAGTTGTTTTGTTCTTGCGATCAAAGTTGCTATAACTTTGGAGTGCTTTGTTGAGGGGGAACCATACTTAGTCACATTGTTAAGAAGAACTCTTGAGGAAATCATATGAGACTTGTCATCATCAAAAAGGGGGAATTTGTTGGACCAATTCATAAGTTTTGATAATGACATGTGTTTACGTAATAATATGTTTTACTCGATATATCATATGCGTGTAATTGTGTGCTTTAGTCTTATTATAGCTAGCAACAATTATGAGAAGAAAGATCAAAGTTAGGCATAACTTTGATAAAGTTTGTGAGACAAAGTTATAACAACTTCAGGAATAACTTTGGAAGTGAACATGGAAGTTATAGCTAACCAGGCATAACTTTAAAGAAAATCGCTTCAAACAAGATCTACATCAAACTACACAAGACTCGAGATGGAGGGTCTTTGTGATCAAGATGAAGAGATGATTCGTATACTGAAGATCTTTGTGAAGATTAGATAGTATAGGTCGTCATTCGGTAACTATTCCATTCGAGAGATTTTATGTTCAAAAGTTATAGCTTTAGTCTATGACTTTGGATGATAAAATATTGATGCATGATTTTGGAAATAAAATGTTTTGAAATGTTTTCAAAAGTGAAAGAGTATTTTTATATTTATCAAAAGTTTTAATAGAGAATATATTTATGAGATTCTATTGGTTAGTAATACAACTTATGGGTTGTCATGCTACCTAGGGTTTCTAATATATTCTATCTCAATTTGTTGTTAACCTAATTAGCCCACCTAGTGTTTGAGCCACCTAGGGTTTCGTGAAACCTAGTTTGTGCCACCTAGGGTTGCGTGCCTCCTAGGGTTTCGTGAGCTAGAGGATTTCGGCCAATCTAGGTTGTTTCCTTAGTTTACCTAATCTAGGATTCTACTATATCTTTACAACAATATTTTGAGATATCAAGATAAATATATTTCTATAAGATAAACCAAAAAATATTTTGAGATAAAGATATTTCTAAAAGATAAGCAAATATTATTTTATGATAAGATAAGTATCTTTATTAAATATTATACTAGGGTTTTAGATCTACTATGATTCTACTTCTATAAATACTCATTCACATACAATTTACAAAAGAGACGAAATACACACATATCACACGGCTATTTATTTTACTTGTGTTGATTTTCCAAAACAGTTTTAAAGCAAACCTTTGAGCAAATATTTATTATTTTTAGAGTTTGTTTTTAAAAGAGTCGTGCATCAATTATTATCAATCGCTTGAGTGAAATACGTTATTGGATAATAGTACATCATTATAAGCTTACAATTCTTTAACGGGAATCTGTGTGAGTTATATTGTACTTTCTTATTAGCGTAAGATAGTATAGAGTATTTAGCGATACTCACCTTGAGTTATAATCATAGTGTTGATTATACGAGTGGGTTGGTAATTTTTGTAATCCGTAGAAAGGTACTAAAAATTATTAATCGAGAATAGTGGACGTAGGTTTCAACGTGTGAAACTGAACCACTTCAAAAATCGTGTGCCTCTCTCTAATCTCTTTACTTTTCGTTATTTCGTTATTGCGCTTACTTTGATTAATTAATTAGTTGATTTTAATTGATAAGATCAAATAATTAATTACATATCATATAAATCGAAAAAGTGGGGCTAGTTTTTAATACTCAATTCACCCCCCCCCCCCCCCCCCCCCCTCTTTCGTATTCGATCAATAGACTCTACACATATACACTCACTAGGGCTTACATCTCACCGTTAGCGGCATAAGTTTGATAAGATTGAGACTCGACAAACAAACCATACCAAGTCATCCAAAGATCATGAATAATCAATCATATAATCATCCATTCAAACGTACAATTCGTTGACGACATCTCTCACGGTAAATGACACGCACTAGCACCGTGTACATGGCAAGTATGATTAAAAGGCATCCACGGGATAAAACATTTCCCTGAACGCATACACGATGCTACATTTCGTATATGTAGACTAATTTCCTCCCGGTAGGACGACGATAATAATACGGTCCAAGTCTAAACCTGGCCAGACTCTCGGAATAACGTTTTCCGATTCGACATGCGATAAAAATTTCGCATCCAAGACTCGGTCAATCATAGACGCCGAGTACCCCAAATTCGGTTGACATTCACGAAAGAGGCGGAAAAGAGCACAAGCCTCATAACAAGCGGTACGCTATATGCAAATGACACCACCTCGCAAGTATACAACATTTGACGGCCGGGTCGATCAACGCAAAGCGTTCGCCTCCCAACAACGTCGTCATATGCCCACTAACACATGCAATCAAGCAGTATGGATACACTCCCCGTTCCGACATTCCAGCCTTACGAACGTGGAGGTAGCCAAGGGAATGAGAGTACAAAGCACATAGAAAATTAGTGCTCAAACCGTAACATTTGTAAAACCGAATCAAAGTGGGACATATCAAAAACAGTCAAAAGACATGCGATACGAGCAAAGGGATTATCATATATTCGAAACATTAATATTTAAAGTCAACTTATAAAGTCAAACTCGGAAGTCAACAAAAGTCAAAGTCAAACCCGAGACCCGGGACCCAAACCCGACAATTGGAGTGGACTACAAACAAAACATCAATGCAAGAAGACCAAGTAAAAAGGGTCAAGGAAAGTAAAGGCGGAAACTAGAATTCAAAGGTTCAACTTTGGAAAAATTGGCAGCATGAAACGCTGCCAGCGCCAGACAACGCTGCCAGCGTCCTCCGACGCTGCCAGCGTCCAGGGAACGCTGCCAGCGTCCTGGTCTCAGGCACGAATACACGAAATTCACAATTTCACTAAGGCATAACACAACATCATCTATCATCACAAATCATCAATTCTCATATCAATTATCAACTAACAACAACCATCATCAACAACACCATTCCTAAGTTTACAATCATATTCTAAATACGATTACTAACATAGAAAACACATAAAACACGTAAATGATATCGAGTAACCCTTCACCGTTACCTTTTCGCGTCTTCAATCTGCGTCGATGTCCTCTTCTATCAAAATCTCGCGTAAAGTCCGAAAACGAACTCGGAAATTCTAAACTAGACCCGGGAAATTTAATTCTAAACTAAAACTAAATTTCGCTGAAAAGTATCCGTATAATATTTTTATTATAAAAATAGGGTACATTTGCGGGTGTTACATGCTAGATCATCTGATCTATGATTGTAATGAACACATCATTCTTACGAACTCACAAAAAATTATTTGCATGTTCTAAATCCAATTTCATCAATATGTTAATCTACATGTGTGAACCTACTTCCCTAGATTCTTTTTATCAATGTTAATTCATCACCTGCTTTATTGTTTTCGTTTTGATTTGCTTTTATTTTGTATTCATTTATGCTTTTTATTAGTTTAGAAATCAAAACCCCAAAACCCAGATACTCGTTAGATAAGACCCAATTGCAAGACATTTCACATTCTATAGGAAACACCATCTCCCTGAGGATCGACCCCTACTTCCCTAATTACATTAATTTGTTATTAGCCTAGTCTGGGTAATTATCTTTGACCAGGGCTTGCGACAGGCCCGATCAAATTTTGGCGCCGTTGCCGGGGAGCACGGTTTAGTTTTCTTTTTCTTGTGATTTTTATTGCAATTAGTTTTATCTAGTCTTTAGGAACCCAAATTCCTTTAGACCTCTCTTGATTTTTCATCTTAGCTTTTCAATCTTATGCCCAGATCTTCTAGACTAGGGACCCCTATCTCCTTAGACCCCGATCTAGAAAGGACTCTGCGTAGGAGATTAAAGCTATTCAACGAAATCTCAAAAGCTTCTGATACTTCAAGTTTAGACCGTATTCGTGAGAATTACTCGGATATTTTATCTAATCTTGAAGGAGAAGAATATCCATTCTCATCTCCATTCTCAAAAACCAATCAACCTTCAAACAACACTAGATCTTCATCTTCACAAAAGAAAATGGTTCGACTTTCAGACCATTCCAAACCAACTGCAGATACACTTCCAAGGGGTATTGCTACACCCCAAATCACAGCCCGAAAGTTTGAAATCAAACCTGCCTTTATCACTTTAATAGAAAGAAGTCAATTTGGTGGCAATGCCACAGAAGATCCCAACCTTCATTCAAAACTTCTGTGACTATTGCTTCACAATTAGACAAACTGGAGTATCCCAAGAGCAGATTAGGGAAATGCTCTTTCCCTTCTCTTTAACAGGAAAGGCTAAACTTTGGATCAATAACCTTAACCGAGTTGCCTTAGGAATAACCGACTGGGATAGTCTAGCTCTTGCTTTCTATCAAAAGTACTTCCCACCAGAACGAACCGCACTCTTACGGAGTCAAATCACTGGATTCCGTCAGAGAGGCGATGAAAGCCTTTATGAAGCATAAGAAAGGTACAAAGAATTACAAAGAGAATGCCCTCATCATGGCCTTGATTCATGGTTCTTAGCTATCACCTTCTACAACGGTTGTTGTGGCGAATCACGTCGTATCCTCGACTCCGCTAACAATGGTTGTTTCGATCAGATCGATGTAGAAATAGCTAGTGCAACTATCGAGTCAATGACAATTCACGACTCTCAGTATAGCAACTCACGTGCTATGCCGCTCAAAACCAAGCAGGAAGATTCAAGCAAGGTAGCACTCCTAGAAGCCCAATTAGCCCTTCTGCAGCAACAAGTAGGAAGCTCTTCCCAATTCAAGCAACATGTTAACGTCACTAATCACGTAGTGGTATGTGAGACATGTGGGGTTGGAGGACACAATTTTCAAGAATGTAGGAGTTCGCTAGAGCAAGTTAATGCCTACCAAGCATAGAGGCAGGGTAATGTTTTCTCAAACTTCTATAATGAGAACACAAAGAACCATCCTCTTTTGTCCTACAAAAGCACCAACATTCAGAATCCCCACCATCAGATTCAACAACCATTCATACCACATCAACAGAAGCCTTATAATCCACCTGGTTTTCAAAACCAGAGACCTCCATTTCAACCTAACTTCAATCAACCTTACCAACACCAACACCAACACCAACCTCAACACCAACCACCCCAAAATCAAAGCCAATCCAATGACTCAAGCCTGAGCAAAATTGAATCCATGCTTCTCCAAGTTGTTCAAAAACAAGATTCAATGTTTGCTCAACTTCAAAAGAGTGATCAAGCTCAAAATGCTGCCATCAAGATGCTTGAAACTCAAATAGCCCAATTGGCTGCCTCTAATACCCAAAGGAAACAAGGCCAACTCCTACCTCATGGTAAGCAACCGAGGGACACCGCTAATGCTATCACCCTTAGGAGTGGTACCACTTATAAGGAACCTCAGCAACCCAAGGAAACAATAGTTGAGCCAACACCAGTAGAGAGCCAAAAATATTCCCAACCATCCACCGCTAAGGAAGCGGAAACCAAAGAAAAGAAGGATGAACCTGTGAAGGAACCCATCAAAATCCAAGTTCCATTTCCCCAACGCTTGAGGAGAAATCATAAGGAAACCCAGTTTAGCAAATTCATGGAAGTGGTCAAAAACCTCCAGGTAACGGTTCCCTTCACTGAATTGATCACTCAAATCCCTTCTTACACAAAATTCATGAAGGATATCTTAACTAAGAAGAGGACTTTAGATGATGTTGAAATCATAGCATTCACAGCTGAGTGCAGTGCTTTGTTGCAAAATAAGTCCCCTCCTAAGTTAAAGGATCCCGATAGTTTCTCTATACCTTGCACTATAGGCACCTACACAATCGATAAAGCTCTATGCGATCTAGGTGCCAGTGTAAGCGTCATGCCCTATTCCATATGTGAAAAATTGAATATGGGAATTCTCAAATGCACCAGTGTCACTCTGCAAATGGCAGACCGTTCTTTAAAACAACCTATGGGAGTTTTAGAAGATGTGCCTGTCAAAGTAGGAAAGTTTTTCATTCCCGTCGATTTCATCGTGCTAGATATGGCTGAAGATTCTCAAATCCCTATTATTTTAGGAATGCCATTTTTACACACTGCCGGAGCAGTAATCGATGTTAAGAATGGAAAACTGACACTAGAAGTAGGTGATGATAAAGTCACCTATAACTTGAACAGTGCAATGAAAAGCCCCATGCTAGAGGAGTCTTGCTGTTTTATTGATATTGTCGACTCCATTGTTGATGAATCTCTGTATCCATCAATAATCGAGGATCCTTTAGAGGCAATCTTGTTGTTGGAGGATATCTCTGAGAATGACAATTTCGAGATCAGTGAGCTGGAAAAGGACCTGACCGGAGAAGAGATACCGTCAGAAGAAATTAAAGAGTTCATAAGCTTGATTGATACTCCTGCCAAGGCAGAAGTACAAAAACCTGAACTAAAACCTCTTCCCTCGAATCTAAAATATGCTTTTTTAGATGAATCTGAGTATTGCCTAGTCATAGTGAGTGCTCTCCTAGATGAAAATCAGTTAACCTCACTATTGACTGTCTTGAAAAAGCATAGAAAGGCAATAAGTTACAAACTCGAAGATTTAACAGGCATAAGCCCAGACTTCTGCATGCATAGAATCAATTTAGAACAAGGCCAAAAACCTTGTGTCCAAGGTCAACGCCGTCTTAATCCCAACATGCAGGAAGTAGTTAAAACTAAAGTTATGAAATTGCTAGATGCTGGCATAATCTATGCAATCTCTGACTCTAAATGGGTTAGCCCAATTCAAGTTGTTCCCAAGAAAAGAGGAACAACAGTAGTCAAAAATGAGAAGAATGAGCTCATCCCCACAAGGATTGTGACGGGATGGCATATGTGTATTGACTATAGAAAGCTGAATCAATCAACTAGGAAAGATCACTATCCTCTACCCTTCATTGACCAAATGCTAGAGAGGTTAGCTTGTCACAAGTATTTCTGTTATCTAGATGGTTACTCAGGATTTTTCCAAATCCCTATCCACCCTGAGGACCAAGAGAAAGCCACGCTCACCTGTCCCTATGGTACTTTCGCTTATCGCAGAATGTCATTTGGCTTGTGTAATGCACCCGCCACTTTCCAGCGTTGCATGACCAGTATCTTCTCAGATTTTGTTGAATCTATCATGGAAGTATTTATGGACGACTTTAGCGTCTATGGCATTTCCTTTGATCATTGTTTGACAAATCTATCCAGAGTTCTAAAACGCTGTGAAGAAGTCGACCTTGTTCTCAACTGGGAAAAGTGTCACTTCATGGTGAACGAAGGTGTAGTTTTAGGTCACATCGTTTCAGAAAGAGGTATAGAAGTGGATCGAGCTAAGATCCAAGTTGTTGAACAGCTGCCACCCCCTGCTAATGTAAAAGGAATCAGGAGTTTCCTTGGCCACGCCGGTTTCTACCGACGATTTAAAAAAGATTTTTCAAAGATAGCCAAGCCCCTGACTGAGCTCCTTTTCAAGGATGCACCTTTCAATTTCACAAAGGAATGCCTTGAGGCATTCAACAAAATCAAACGTGCTTTGATCACCGCACCTATAATCCAGTCGCCTGATTGGAATCTGCCCTTTGAACTGATGTGCGATGCGATTGATTATGCCGTAGGAGTTGTTTTAGGGCAAAGAAAGGAAAAGTTTCTTCATGCGATTTACTATGCTAGTAAAACCCTAGATCCTGCCCAAATCAACTATGCCACCACTGAGAAAGAACTTCTCGCCATTGTCTATGCCTTAGACAAATTTCGCTCGTACCTAATAGGATCAAAAGTTATTGTCTACACTGACCATGCTCCTTGAAATATCTGCTTTCAAAGAAAGAGGCAAAACCTAGACTTATCCGATGGATCTTACTCCTTCAAGAGTTCGATTTAGAGATCCGGGATAAGAAAGGAGCAGAGAATGTAGTTGCTGACCACCTCTCAAGGATAAGAGTAACTGAAATAGGATTATCAACGCCAATTAATGATTCGTTCGCTGATGATTCATTAATGGCAATTGCGGACTCTTCTCCTTGGTATGGTGATATTGCCAACTTCCTTGTCAGTCGCCAGCTACCCTCCGACCTCTCTTATAACCAAAGGAAGAGATTTTTGCATGATGCAAAATTCTTTGTTTGGGATGACCCCTATCTTTTCAAGCAGTGCTCAGATGGTCTATACAGACGTTGTATCCCCCAGTGGGAAGTAAAAGGAGTTTTAGAAGGATGCCACTCATCTGCTTATGGTGGTCACCATGGTCCGTCCAAGACCGTAGCCAAAGTCTTACAATCCGGGTTTTTCTGGCCCTCGATGTTTAAAAATTCAAGAGACTTTGTTATGGCTTGTGATGCTTGTCAACGAATGGGTCAAATATCCAAAAGACATGAAATGCCTCAAAACGGCATATTAGAAGTCGAGATATTCGATGTCTGGGGTTTTGAATATCAAGGACCATTCCCTTCTTCAAATGGAAATCGTTACATTTTAGTCGATGTCGACTATGTTTCAAAGTGGGTAGAAGCAATTGCCACCCCCACCAATGATGCTAGAGCTATGATACGACTATTTAAGAAGATCATCTTTCCGCGTTTTGGTGTACCTAGAGCCGTGATAAGTGATCGAGGAACTCATTTCGGAGAAAAACAGTTAGACACTCTGCTTGCCAAGTATGGTGTGTATCACATACGAGGTTTAGCCTACCACCCTCAGACCAGCGGTCAAGTAGAAGTTTCGAACAGAGAGCTAAAAACAATTCTTCAAAAAGTTGTCTCAAAATCTAGAACAGATTGGAGTAATAAGCTCGATGACACCTTATGGGCTTATAGCACAGCTTTCAAAACCCCGATTGGAACATCTCCTTATCGATTGGTTTATGGAAAGGCTTGTCATCTCCCTGTTGAGTTAGAGTACAAAGCTCATTGGGCTATCAAAAAACTCAATTTAGACACTAAGCTTAGCGCTGATAGACGACTTTTGCAACTCAATGAGCTAGAAGAATTTCGTTTACAAGCTTACGAGAATTCTAGGATCTATAAAGAGAAAACGAAGCGTTGGCACGACAAGAGGATAATCAGAAAAGAATTCAATGTCGGTGACCAAGTACTTCTCTTCAACTCCCGTTTGAAAATTTTTCCGGGAAAACTTCGATCAAGATGGTCTGGACCATTCACTGTCACATATGTAAGCAAATACGGTTATGTGGAAATAATGACTAGTAATGGTGAAAAATTCAAGGTCAATGGACACCGATTGAAACTCTACTACAACAATTCCATTATCGGATGCTTAGATATTGTCTATATAGAGCGTCAATCCCCAACCAAATGATTTCATAGAAGAATTCATCGAGCGGGACGTTAAACCAGCGCTTCTCGGGAGGCAACCCGTGTTTCCTTTCTTTTTGCATTTTATTTTTGCTTTCCCTTTTTCGTTGTTTTGTTAGATTTACTTTGCAGATGAAAGAGTTTTTGAAGAATCTATGAAGATCTTCCTTGTCAAGTCCAAAAGACTAGCTTGGGGGAGTCGCGCTGACTAGTAAGCTTCACTCTCCTTTCATCTTTTTCCCTTTTTACCCTTCTTCCCATTGAGCATCTCGTTGCATATTTAGTCTTTGTGCTCACATTGAGGACAATGTGATGTTTAGCTTGGGGGAGGGATTGCATTTTCCCATTTTGCATTTTAGTTGTTTATATTTTTCAAATTTTTGAATAAGAGAAAAATTTAAAATTTTGAACATAATTGAATGCTTTTCATGCTTTGCTTGCTTGTTTACTATGCTATCATGTTACATTTCCCAAACTTAGAGCTTTCAAAAGATAATGATTCAATATTCATTGAATTGTGCATACATGGGGAAGTCTTGTACACAGTAGGCATGGAATGAATCTATAGATGAGTACGCTTGATCTTGACATTTGGCAAGTTACATATATTGTAAGGTAGAACCTCCTTAGGCTGGTACATCTATACCCAGTCTCATTAAGGTGTGTGTAGTTCTCCTTGTGATGTGTGTCATGTCAAAACGCATAAGTATGGTTCTCATTTCATTCCTATAAGCCTTGCATTCTGATAAGCATTTAATTAGTCACGTTTTTCCCTCATTTTCGTCCCCATTTTGGTCCGTTTACACGGATTTGCGTGCCCTTGATTGCATTTTGCTTCCCGTTTTCCCGTGCTATGATTATCGGTCTTAATTTGTAGGAATTAAGGCGGAAATGAAGAAATCGGAGCAATAGGGTCTTGCATGAGTCGGGATTCGAAGATGAGATGAAGAAGTGAAGAATTTAGTCATCAGGTGGCCCAGGCCGGTCCCCAGACCGGCGGCCGGCCCACCGGCCCAGACCACCACTCTACAAATGAAAGAAGCTGAAAAAGTGAAGAAAAGGCCCAGGTAGCGCCGGCCGGCCTACCGGCGGCCGGTCGACTACCCGGCCTACACCTACATCAGAAAGCCATAGAGAGTTAAATGTGCTCCAGGCCAGTGGGGGACCGGCGGCCGGTCGACCGGCCCAGACCCCCATTCTCCATACTTAGTGAAATTTTGAGGATTTTGAAGACGGAGTTCCTGAAGTCACTGATGTGCTCCAGGCCGGTCAGAGGCCCGGCGGCCGGTCGACCGGCCGGGAACACAAGACTGAAAAATTCGCCTCTTCTTCTAATTTCTTCCTTAATTTCGAGATACCTATATATACCCCCCCTTATTATTTTGTAAGCAGTTTTTTACATTCTCCTTAGCACGAAACCCTAGAAATTTGTAACCCAAATTAATCCCTAATTACTCTCCTAATATTTCCCTAATCTAGTTTAGTTTCTCATTTCAAGTTGTTGAATCTAGTCTTTCATTTCAGTTTTGGGGTTTGTATTGAAGACTTGGGTGAAGACATTCCCCCATATTCATCAATATAAGTTTTGTTTGGTATTAAATTTCTCATCTTTTTTATTGTTTATGCAATTAATTTCCATTTCTAGTTTATAGTTCATCTTTTGATTGTTATCATTATTCTTCTCATAGCATAATGTTGATTGAACTCCCCCTTCCCTTTAGTGCTTTGATTCCCTTTACCATGTGTGAGTAGATTATCCTCTAGGGTTTAGGGGGAGCCTAAGGGAGGATCATATGGGGTATTAGGTTGGTTAATTAGTAAGTTTGTGGTAAATGATTTGGGTATTGCCCATATGAACACCAAGTGTTTGATGAAATGGGTGAACGAAAGTTGCCATTTTATCAAACATGGTTTGATTTTCTCTTAAGCGACGGTGGTAGAGACGATTAGACTAAATGTTTATATGGGTGATTTGAGACAAATGCGATGGCTTTGTTGATGATTATCGATTGTTGAGACATTAGCAATCGATTTTACTCGAATTATTTACCCCTTTGCTAGTTACCCAACTAACCCATTAATCCCCCTAAGGTGAACCCTTCACCCTAGTCTTTCCCTTAATTGTTTTCGTCTTTATTACTTAGCGATTACTTGTTTTTCCTAATTTTTAGTTAACTTTCCAACCCGTCATATTTTAGGCTAGAATAGGATTCAATCGAACTAGTAGTTGACCCCACCATCCTTGTGGTTCGACCCCGACTTCCGCTATCGCATTAGTTGGGTTTCATAAATTGTTTTGCTTGAGCGGTACGCGACAAATCGCTCATCAAATGGCGCCGTTGCCGGGGATGGCGTAAGGAAACTCGTAGTTTGTTTTGTGTCTTAGATTTAGCCAAGTTACTTGTTGTTTTTGTTGGTTTTTAGTTGTTAGATTATTTGTAGAGTGCCTTGCATTATTGTCTTTCCCTAGTGTGCCCAAAAACACACTAGGAGTCTAACTTGTTTTTGAGTTGCTTTGAGTGCATGCCTAGAGGTGAAGGTTTGTTCTTGAGCCATCCGGAACCCGAAAGGTTGTTTAGGACTCTCCGTGCCAATACACTTGCTCGGGTTAGGAATTCAAGAAGAGTTAGCCATCAACAAGCCAATACTTCAATTGCTTCTACATCCACTCCAACAATCGATTACCCACAAAACAACACCATTGAACCCATATTTGAAAACCCCTTCTACAATACACAACAAAATACACCACCAAATTCACCACCTACAATACCTCAACAACAAAATCAACCACAAATGACAACTTTACGTGATCGTAACCGTCCCAACCACGATGATACCCAATCTCCAATCAACTTCGGTGTCTTGGCCCCAAATAATTTTGAGATTCACCCGGCTCAAATGAGTTCTATTGAGCGGGATAGCTTTGGAGGCCTCCCCGATGAGGATGCTCATGCCCACTTGAGAAAATTCAAAAGTAGGGTAGGAATCATGAAGAGGAATGGTGTGCCCGAGGAAACTCTTTGCCTCATGTTGTTCCCATTTTCCCTCAAAGACCGGGCGGAGAGGTGGTTGAATAACCATCCTCCAAACACTTTCACCACTTGGGATGACTTTGGCTAAGGAGTTTCTAAGTAAGTACTACCCCGCCTCCAAAACGGCGATGCTAAGAAACGAGATTACCACCTTCCAACAAGAGGATGGAGAATCCTTGGGAGAAGCATGGGATCGGTTCATTGATTTACTTGCCCGATGCCCTCACCATGGAATTGCGGATTGGTATGTCACTCAAACCTTTTATCAAACTCTTCTCCCTCAAACCAAGGCCATGGTGAATGCTTCCGCGGGGGGGAGTTTTGATCATTTGAATGACCAACAAGGGGCGGCATTGATTAAGAAGATGGTTGAGTCGGAATCTAGCTATGGTACTAGTTCTAGAGGAAATAGCTTGAGAAGGAGTTCTAAGTACCCAAGTGAGAACTTCTCAAATGCGGATACCAATGCCAAGATTGATTTGCTCACACAAACTTTTACTAAGGGTTTTGCCGAGCTTCAAAAAGCTCAAAATCAAAGTCAAGGCCATCATGTGAATGAAGCTAGTGGGTCTTATGCACCTCCCATGGTGGAAGCTTATCAAACCCCCACTTGTGAAATTTGCAATGGATATGGGCACACCTTTGAAGTTTGTGGGAACAATTTTTCTTATAGCAATGAAGGAGGAAATGACTACCAACATGTGAATGCTTTTCAAGGAGTCAACAACAACCCACGGCCCTCAAGGCCTCAATTCCAAAATCAAGGAGCTTACAACCCAAATTCAAATTTCTATCATCCAAGCTCAAAATTTCACCCAAACATGAGTTACAAAAGCCAAAATGTCTTAAACCCTCAACACACACAAACTCAACCTTCCAACCCTCCGGGTTTTTCCCAACCTAGAGGAGGAGGTCAATTTTCTAGAGGAAACTATAACAATCAATTCAACAACTCTCAACAAGGTCAAGGATCCAACCAATTCCAAAATCAACACTTCAATGATCAAGGTTACAATAACCAAGGTAACTTCCAAAACCAAGGTAATTGGAATCAAGGTCAAGGAAATTGGAATCAAAATCAAGGGAACCAAAACTTCAACAATCAAGGCCAAGGTAATTTTTACCAAGGCAATCAAAACAATCAAGCAAGTCAAGGGGTTCCCGATCAATCTTTCCAAGGCCAAGGGCCAAATTTCAACAACAACCAAGGGTCAAATTTCAACAATCAAGGTTCAAGGGGGCAACAAGGAAATTTCAATAACAATCAACAAGGAAACTTTAACCACCAAAGAAGCAACAACCAAGGGTCGAGTAGTCGGAATGACTATGCTTTTGCCCTTCCTTTGACAAATCAACCCCACCAAGAGAATGATCCTTCAATAAGTGAAGTTTTGCAATTAGTCAAAAACATGGAAATCCAAAACAACTTGACTTTGCAAAATGTCACCAATGCTCACAAGAAAGAGGTGAGGGAATTAGAAGCTAGGTTAGCTTCTCAAGCTTTGAACAATCCTCAAAGGCCTCCGGGAGGTCTACTTGCTCAAGGGAAAAGCTCCAAGGATGCTTCATCAAGCCACCATGCATGTGCGGTGACTTTAAGAAGTGGACTAGTGCTTGATAACCCTACATGGATATGATGAATGATGAGATTCCAAATGATGAGCATGTTGAGGAAGGAGAAGAATTTGAAGAGCCCTTTTTGACTCCCACCTTGGAGTTAAAAGATGATGGCAAGGGTGAAGATGATCAACCCAAAGAGGGAGAAGAAGGGTATGTCGAAATTATGCCTTATGAAGAGGAGATGAACAAGGATGTCAATGATGACGGAGTAGAGGTACAACCACTAGCAAAAGCTAAGGTAACCAAGAAAACTCCCATGCCAAAGGTATCTTTTAGTACTCCACTTGTTGTTTCCGATATCCCCTACCCCTCTAGAGCTTTGAAAACTAAGGAAAACTTCAAGTTCACCCAATTTAGAAAAATGCTTGAGGGACTTGAAGTGACCTTACCTTTCACCGATGTTATATTGAACATGCCCACTTACTCAAAATTTCTAAAAGACATCTTGACTCATAAGAGAACTTTGGGTACCCAAGATGTTATGATTATGGAGGCGGAGTGTAGTGCTCTCCTCATTAATCCTAACTCTTTCAAAATGCCAAAAAAACTTGGGGACCCCGGAAGTTTCTCTATCCCTTGTGTTGTGGGGGGGGGGTCATGATTTCAAGGGCATTATGTGACAATGGTGCAAGTGTAAGTGTCATTCCCTTAACTATTGCTAAAAGAATTGGACTTGAAAGTTTAACTCACACTTCTATGACTCTACAACTAGCGGATAGGTCCGTTAAGCAACCTTTGGGTGTGCTTGAGGACGTACCCGTTAAAGTTGGCAAATTTTTGATCCCCACGGATTTCGTTGTCCTAGATATCCCGGAGGATAGCCACACTCCCATCATCCTTGGTAGGCCCTTTTTGGCTACCGGAGGAGTCCTCATTGATGTGAGGGACGGGCGGCTAACCTTTAGGGTGGGAAACGAAACCCTTGAATTTAATCTTCCACATCTAGTGAAGGGACCAATGTTTCACAAAGCATGCTCGGTAGAAGTCATTGAAGAAGTGGTTGAGAAGGTGCATGAAGAGGAGAAGTATGAAGAAGAAGCTCTACAAGTGGCACTCCATGATGAGGAGATGGGAGATGACCACGAGGTAGATGATGAGCTAATGAAGAAGGTGGAGGGCCTTCTCCCTCCAAAGGTACAACTTAAGCCCTTACCTCCCTCACTTAAGTACTCTTTTTTAGGTGAGGGAGAAACTTATCCCGTTATCATTAATGCTAATTTGAGTGAAGGCCAAGAACTTGAACTTTTGAAAGTCTTGAAAACTCATAGGGGTTCACTTGGATATAGCATTGATGATATCAAAGGGTTAAGTCCTAATCTTTGCATGCATAGGATTGTCTTGGAGGAGGGTAGCAAACCTAAGGTAGATGGGCTACGTAGGTTGAACCCTAAGATGGCGGAAGTGGTTAAAAGTGAGGTTATGAAGTTGTTAGAGGCCGGGATTATCTACCAAATAACCGATAGTTCTTGGGTGAGCCCCGTCCATGTAGTGCCCAAGAAAGGAGGGGTGACTATGGTGGAACAAGAGGATGGGACTCTCTTAGCTTCTAGACCCGTGACCGGGTGGCGGATGTGCATTGACTATCGCAAATTAAATGCCGCCACCCTCAAAGACCACTACCCCATCCCCTTTATTGACCAAATGCTTGAAAGGTTGGCGGGGCATTCTTACTATTCATTTCTAGATGGTTATTCCGGGTTTTTCCAAATCCCCATACACCCGGAAGACCAAGAGAAAACCACATTCACTTGTCCCATAGGAGTTTATGCTTATAGGAGGATGCCCTTTGGGCTTTGTAATGCTCCGGGGACTTTCCAACGGTGTATGACGGCTATTTTTGCCGATTTTCTTGAGAAGAGTATGGAGGTCTTCATGGACGACTTTAGTGTCCATGGAGACTCATTTGATCTTGGGCTTTTGAATTTGTCTAATGTTTTGCAAAGATGTGAGGAGCACAACCTCGTCCTCAATTGGGAGAAATGCCACTTTATGGTGGAGGAGGGGGTTGTGCTTGGTCACATCGTGTCTAAGAGAGGCATAGAAGTTGATATGGCTAAGGTTTCGGTAATAGAAAACTTGTCACCCCCTACTAATGTGAAGGGAGTGAGAAGCTTTCTAGGCCATGCGGGCTTTTACCGACGTTTCATCAAAGATTTTTCAAAAATAGCCAAGCCTTTAACTTCTCTTCTTCTCAAAGACACACCATTTGTATTTGATGAATTTTGCTTGAGTGCTTTTTGTAGGTTGAAGGAGGCTCTTGTGACGGCTCCCATAATCCGATCACCGGATTGGAGCCTTCCCTTCGAAGTTATGTGCGACGCCTCCGATTATGCGGTCGGGGCGGTGCTTGGCCAAGTTGTGGACAAGAAGCACCATGTAATCTACTACACAAGCAAAACTCTTGATCAAGCCCAAGTCAACTACTCTACGACGGAAAAGGAGATGCTAGCTATTGTTCATGCCGTGGAAAAGTTCCGGCAATACTTTGTTGGTGCTAAGGTTGTGGTATACTCGGATCACTCCGCTTTGAGGCAATTGTTAGTGAAAAAGGATGCAAAGCCAAGGCTCTTGAGGTGGATTCTTTTACTTCAAGAGTTTGACTTGGAAATTAAAGACAAGGCGGGGTCGGAGAATGTTGTTGCCGACCACCTATCTAGATTGACTACCGAAGATCATGGGTTGAAGGATGAGAGTGGCCCGATCAATGAGTGGTTGAGAGAAGATAGTTTGATGATGATAGGTGGTAAATCACCATGGTTTGCGGACTTGGCAAATTTGATTGTGAGTGGGTTTATTCCGGAAGAGTTGGATGCTAGAGCTAGGAGGAAGTTGAAGCATGACTCAAAACGCTATTTTTGGAATGACCCACATCTTTTTCGCAAGTGTGGTGATAGCATGTTTCCGAAGATGTGTTCCTAGAGAAGAAGGTATGGAGATAGTTGATAGAATTCACAACTCGGCCTATGGGGGCCACCTTGGTACATCTCGCACCATTGCAAAGGTGTTACAAGGTGGTTTCTATTGGCCATCTATGTTCAAGGATATCCACTACTTTGTCAAATCTTGTGATCGGTGCCAAAGAACGGGGAATATTAGTCAAAGGAATGAGATGCCCCTTCAAAACATTCTTGAGATTGAGCTTTTTGATTGTTGGGGAGTTGATTTCATGGGACCATTTCCCAACTCTTGCGGGAATGAGTACATTTTGGTAGCGGTGGACTATGTGTCCAAGTGGATTGAAGCCGTCGCCACCCCAACAAATGATGCTAAGGTTGTTATCAAGCTCTTCAAGAACACTATATTTCCGAGATTTGGGACCCCAAGGGTGGTGATTAGCGACGGGGGTTCGCACTTTAGGAAGAGCACTTTCAAGTTCTTACTTTCTTCCCATGGTGTCACTCATAAGACCGCTCTTGCCTACCACCCTCAAACTAGTGGGCAAGTAGAGGTCTCAAACCGTCAAATAAAAGCCATCTTGGAGAAGACTACAAGCAAAGGTAGGAAGGATTGGTCTCAAAAGCTTCCGGATGTTCTATGGGCCCTTCGCACCGCTTTCAAAACTCCACTCGGCACAACTCCCTACAAGCTTGTTTATGGAAAAGCTTGTCACTTGCCAATCGAGTTGGAGCACAAGGCATGGTGGGCCTTAAAGGAGATGAACTTTGATATTGATATGGCCGGAGAGCTACGATTTCTCCAAATGAATGAACTTGAAGAGCTAAGACTTGATGCCTACGAGAGCTCAAAGATCTACAAGGAGCAAACAAAGAAATGGCATGATGCCAAATTGGTTGATAAAGATGTAAAAGTGGGTGACCAAGTCTTACTCTATAATTCTAGAGTCAAGTTGTTTCCGGGAAAGCTACGCTCTAGATGGTCGGGTCCTTTCAAAGTTATCGACATTTCACCACATGGAGCTTTTGAACTTTGGAGCGAAGAAGGTGGTAATTTCAAGGTCAATGGGCATCGAGTGAAAAGATATTTTGATGGCGATGAAAAGGGAACGGTGGAAGTACTCTTCCTTGGGGATCCACTTCCCGAGGAGGAGTCTTGTTTGTAAACTCTTGAGATTTGATAGGTTTGGTGGAGTCCCTCAACAACCACCAATTTTTTTGTATATAGCATGCATGTTAGGAATAGTTGTGAAGATTTGGATTTGTGTACTCGGGTTTTTCGTCTTTAGGAAGAAGTTTTAGGAAAGTTTGAAACACTTGTAGTCGGGTTTGGTTTGCAACCGTATCATTGGGAATATGTTGGTAGGATCGAGTTTGTTGGTGACTTGGGTTTCTTAGGGGATTTGTTGAGAATTTGAAGACATGAAGAAGTGCTCCAGGCCGGTCGACCGGCAGCCGGGGTGTCGACCGACCCAGAGCACTCCAGAAGGTGACTTTTGAAGAAGGGAATTTGAAGTGCAGGTATCCCAGGTCGGGCGGCCGGCAGCCGGTGTGCCGACCGGCCTGGATCACATTATCATAGAGGTTGAATTTTTTGGAAGTTTTTGGACTGTGTTCTGTGCCGGTTGACCGGCGGCCGGTCAATAAACCGGCCCAGAGCACATTGTAACTGAACTTTTGGAAGACTGTATTTTTGAGCTGAGTTCCAGGCCGGTCGACCGGCAGCCGGGGTGTCGACCGGCCTGCGCTACCTGAACACGAGTAAAATCCAAAAAACCAAAAAAATCAAAAAATGACTTGGGGTCCAGGCCGGTCGACCGGCGGCCGGTGCCTGGACTGGCCCAGAACCCTACCCGAGAGCATTATACAGCTCGTGAAACCCTTGCTTTCTTCTCATTTTCTTCATTCTTCTTTCCTTCTTTCTTCTTCCTTCCTTCAAGCCTCCACAAAAACCCACAAAAAACACACAAAAACTCACCTGCATCACCACCATACTCCATCACTACAACATCAAA
This sequence comes from Heliosperma pusillum, assembly GCA_022085475.1. Taxonomy (NCBI): domain Eukaryota; kingdom Viridiplantae; phylum Streptophyta; class Magnoliopsida; order Caryophyllales; family Caryophyllaceae; genus Heliosperma; species Heliosperma pusillum. The sequence goes on from JAIUZE010004057.1 coordinate 109,095, forward strand.
CCCACAAATTAACCCACTACATCAAATAAATTCATCCCAAAACCTCAAAAACCCAATTTTTCCCTCTTTCAATTGATTATAACGAAAATCACCATGGCTCAACAACCACCTCGGAAAAGAACAAGGGCTCAACTTGAGGCGGAGTTGGAGGCTAGGCTCCAGCAAGTGACGGCGGGAATGGGTCCGGATAACGATTTTCCGGATATCGTCTTCGTAAGCGAAATCGCAAGAGGTAAATTTCAATGTTTAAAGCGTAGACCTCTTCCCCACTCCCGTTTTATTTGTCGGAATACTATGCGGAACCTCGGCCTTGATACGGTCACTCTTGAGCTTTTCAAAGGTTTGGGTATGGGGGAACTCTACGGTCAGCACTTCCGTACTTACCCCCGTCTCACTTGGGAGTTTTTGAGTTCGTTTAGTCATGAGAAGGATAGGAATACGGGTATGGTCAAAATTGTTTCCTTTCGCCTTCTTAATACTGCTTTTAACCTTCCCCTTGAGAAATTTTGTAAGGTTTTAGGGGTCAAATTTCATAAGTCGTACAAAGTCCCCGAAAACTTTAATGTGAATGATGTGTGGACTGCTATATCGGGTTTTGAATTTGCGAAGGGAACTAAGAGGCCGGCAAATGCATGCCACAATGCCCCTATTAGGTTTTGGCATAGGTTTATGGGTTGGACGTTGTTTGGAAGAGAGGAGTGTCACAACTTTAGGGCCGATGAGCTCTCAATTTTGGCGGCTTATTTGTTCCAAAGGCCAAATAAATTTGGAGTCAACATTGGTCACCATGTCGTTATCCACTTCCAGAAAATTGCCAATGACCCATTTAGCCCGACCGGAATCCATTTAGGGGGAATTGTCACCAAGATTGCCCATGTCCTATGTAGAGATGCTCTAGATTAGCGTAATTTGAGGTGTTTAGGGGGATGCTCCTTGTTGACGGAGGATTACATTTCAAAGAAGCTTGAGTGGGTAGTAAAGAGAGTTGAGGACGGGAAGACTTATTGGAGGATTCGAGGGGTAAATTCTATTCCCCTCCCGAATAGTGCGGCTATGAAAGTGGTTCCTGATAGCGCGCACTATCTTCTCCCCCTAGAGGAGGAGAACCCTCCACCACCACCTGAAGAAACCCCGGAAGATCCTTTAGCTCCAGTTACCGCATTTAGGCGAGATCCTACTGCCCCCGTCACTACATATAGGAGAGAGGAGCGGGGCCCCACTTCCACCACCTTACCCTATATGAGCCCCTTCTATCATCAGCAGCAGTGGCGTCCTTGGCCCAATTCATCCCAACCCGACGCATCCACTTCCACCACTACCAGTTACCCTCCTTTGGATCCTTCCTTGATCCAGTTCATGGCCGATATGACTTTGGCCTCCGAGGCAGCAGCTACGGAGAGAGAGGCAGCGGCTAGGGAGAGAGAGGCGGCAGCTAAGTGGCGAGAGGAGGAAGCTCGGGATAGAGCTCTTTTGTCGCAGCGGATGGACAGGATGTATTATGACTTGGCTCTTGGCCAATACCCTTCTTACGATAATTGGTGTAGGGAGGGGTATAGGGAGCCAGTTGGCCCACATCCGTCCTATTTCATGTGGCCAGAGGGCGGGTATGATCAGGGTTCTAGGGTGTTTGGTGATTTCAATATTCAGCATGACTATTATTCTTCTGCGCCGGTTTTTGCTCAGCCGGTAGTTGATGAGGAGGAGGTGGACCCAGAGATTGCGGCTCAGAACGCCGAGTGGTTTGACAGGATGGGTCCACGGTTCGAGATTGTGGAGGGTGGCGGCTCTGGTTCGGGAGCCCAGGATGTAGATGCGTCTTTTGCTGAGGCCAGTCATGGCCAATTTGATACTACATCCTCTGATTTCACTGGATACTCTTGAGGCCGGAAACCCATGAGTATGATCCCTTTTAATCCAAATCTTCATCATATTTATATTTTCGCATGCATTTAGATAGTTGTATTATATCTTAGCTTAGTCATCCATTTAGTTGCATCCATTTAGGCTTGCATTAGAATTTAATTTTGTAACATATCGTCACATATTAGCCTTGCATCCATATAGTGTAGTTTGCATTTACTTAGATCATGACATTGTATTATATCATTTTGCATTTAGTTTTAGGAATTTTATTTAGTTCATGCATTTCCTAGAGCTAACCCTCTTGTATATATTGTTCATATTGTGATTTCTCTTCAAAAATCAAAAACCCCAAAAACAAGTTTTTATTTTTCAAAATATTTAAAAACCCAAAAACATGTTATTTGCTTTGAATTCACCCCTCACACCATGTAAATACCAAGTGTGGGGAGGGAATTCCCAAAAAATTGAAAAACCCAAAAAGATTTGTTTTGTTTTTCCTTTTCTTTTTTCTCTCCTTTCATATTTGAGTCACTTACTCGGGGACGAGTAAGACTTAAGTGTGGGGAGGATTTTATTTCTTTTGTATATATCGTTGATTTTTGAAAAAAGTTGAAAAATGCCTAAAAATCGAAAAATTTGAAAATTTTCCAAAAAATATATGTTTAGATTAGTTTGTATATAGTTTATTTTGTATATATTGCCGTGTGTTTCTTTTTATCTCCATCCATAGGTGCGCCCCACATCATAAGAGGCACGAAATAGGGAAAATGAAGACGCTTTGGTGAGACCTTTCCTATTTCCCTTTTTCCCTTATCTCCTTTTCTTCTTATTTGAGGATGAGATGTGTTGATGACGATGTTGTGGATTTTGTTGATTGGCGTGTGTGCCACTTGTGTGCTGTTAGGAGATAGCATTAGATTATGTGTCATATAGTCGGTTAGAGCATGTGCATTTAGGTTGTATATATGCTAGATTGCATCATGGCATATAGTTGCATTTAGAAAAATGTTTTAATAATTGTCTTTTTGGAAAACTTGTTGAATGTGCATAGTCCCTTTTTGCTACTTTTTTATTCATAAAGTGTTCATCTTAATCGTGGAATTTTAGACGCCCTGGGTTGTGCATTTTTAGTGAGTTTTAACCCGTCTACTAATGCCGAGTCACGAGTTTGCGCTTATTCCACCTCGACAACCTCGATTGATGTGAATATTCCGATAGTAGAAAGGATTCTTAGGTGACCGTTCTTGCTATGCAACCAACCATGATTCATTGTTCTTCCACTTTTGATAAAAAAAAGGAAACAAATCAAACAAGCTGAAAATATTGAGTCAATTATCATCTTTTCTTGTTTTCGCCGAGGAAGTGCAAAACGGAACTTCTAGGGATTCTAGTGGGCCCATATCTAGGCCCCCTTTCGATGCCACTACGGTGGGGATACCCCTATTGTTGGTTCCGACCGCATGTCCTTGACGGAAACCGTGTGCTTTCATGCCAAAAATTGCAAACCAAAATGCAAATCAAAAAAGGAAGAAAAAGAAAAAGAAAGCAAAGTGTGAAATGAAAAGTTTTGCAAGCACTTAGACTCAAATCTCAATTTCCTTTTATCCTTCTTGAATCATTTGCCTTTGAAGTTGCATAGTGAGACGGGACGACCCTTGTGTCTCATTTATTTGAGAAACGTGAATTCCATATGCTATTGTGCTTAATAACGTCACGAGGATTTCATTTCCATCTTCCATTTTATCGCTTTTGGCCAAGCAAATAGTAGACGGGGTTCGAAATTTTCATTAGACTTGCACCGCTTGGAGGCGAATATTTTTCCATGCTTTATGATATTAGTGGCTTACAAGGATCATGCATTATTTAAACGGTTTTCCTTTTTGATATTTCCGTCACATGGATGAGGCATGTGATTTTTCTTTTGTTAGATGCATCTTTGTCGTGTTCTTACGTGTTTTTCATTTGGATGCGTCGAGATTTTGAGCAAGCCCCTACTTGCCTTGCAAGGAGGTACTCTACCTCATGAGTATCTCGTTGTGAGTTGAAGGGACGGAGGAGGCCCGTTAATTGCCTACCGTCGGATATTATTAGTAGTTTAGGTTGTAGCCTTAGTATTAGTGTAGTGTTGAATAAGGGTACTTATGGGTCTCGAATTTTGTTTACTTACTCGGGGACGAGTAAGTCTTAAGTGTGGGGAATTTTGATAAGCATTTAATTAGTCACGTTTTTCCCTCATTTTCGTCCCCATTTTGGTCCGTTTACACGGATTTGCGTGCCCTTGATTGCATTTTGCTTCCCGTTTTCCCGTGCTATGAATATCGGTCTTAATTTGTAGGAATTAAGGCGGAAATGAAGAAATCGGAGCAATAGGGTCTTGCATGAGTCGGGATTCGAAGATGAGATGAAGAAGTGAAGAATTTAGTCATCAGGTGGCCCAGGCCGGTCCCCAGACCGGCGGCCGGCCCACCGGCCCAGACCACCACTCTACATTGAAAGAAGCTGAAAAAGTGAAGAAAAGGCCCAGGTAGCGCCGGCCGGCCTACCGGCGGCCGGTCGACTACCCGGCCTACACCTACATCAGAAAGCCATAGAGAGTTAAATGTGCTCCAGGCCGGTGGGGGACCGGCGGCCGGTCGACCGGCCCAGACCCCCATTCTCCATACTTAGTGAAATTTTGAGGATTTTGAAGACGGAGTTCCTGAAGTCACTGATGTGCTCCAGGCCGGTCAGAGGCCCGGCGGCCGGTCGACCGGCCGGGAACACAAGACTGAAATTTCGCCCTCTTCTTCTAATTTCTTCCTTAATTTCGAGATACCTATATATACCCCCCCTTATTATTTTGTAAGCAGTTTTTTACATTCTCCTTAGCACGAAACCCTAGAAATTTGTAACCCAAATTAATCCCTAATTACTCTCCTAATATTTCCCTAATCTAGTTTAGTTTCTCATTTCAAGTTGTTGAATCTAGTCTTTCATTTCAGTTTTGGGGTTTGTATTGAAGACTTGGGTGAAGACATTCCCCCATATTCATCAATATAAGCTTTGTTTGGTATTAAATTTCTCATCTTTTTTATTGTTTATGCAATTAATTTCCATTTCTAGTTTATAGTTCATCTTTTGATTGTTATCATTATTCTTCTCATAGCATAATGTTGATTGAACTCCCCCTTCTCTTTAGTGCTTTGATTCCCTTTACCATGTGTGAGTAGATTCTCCTCTAGGGTTTAGGGGGAGCCTAAGGGAGGATCATATGGGGTATTAGGTTGGTTAATTAGTAAGTTTGTGGTAAATGATTTGGGTATTGCCCATATGCACACCAAGTGTTTGATGAAATGGGTGAACGAAAGTTGCCATTTTATCAAACATGGTTTGATTTTCTCTTAAGCGACGGTGGTAGAGACGATTAGACTAAGTGTTTATATGGGTGATTTGAGACAAATGCGATGTCTTTGTTGATGATTATCGATTGTTGAGACATTAGCAATCGATTTTACTCGAATTATTTACCCCTTTGCTAGTTACCCGACTAACCCATTAATCCCCCTAAGGTGAACCCTTCACCCTAGTCTTTCCCTTAATTGTTTTCGTCTTTATTACTTAGCGATTACTTGTTTTTCCTAATTTTTAGTTAACTTTCCAATCCGTCATATTTTAGGCTAGAATAGGATTCAATCGAACTAGTAGTTGACCCCACCATCCTTGTGGTTCGACCCCGACTTCCGCTATCGCATTAGTTGGGTTTCATAAATTGTTTTGCTTGAGCGGTACGCGACAAATCGCTCATCACATTCACGATTCACTAAGATTTGAAGCCTTTTTCACTTTGAATTACCCCTCAAAATTAGCCCCTTCATACAAATGTTTCACAAGATAACAGCTACATATAAGAACTGCCTACCTTGTTGAGCTAGCAGCTAAACTATGGTGTATGGGTGCTCTTTTGAGAAGATTTGTTCTTTTATGTCAAAGTGAATTTGGGAGAACCAAAATGCTCAAGAAGTGATGTTATGTTCAGGAAAAAAAAAAGAGAAAGAAAAATTGAAATAGAAAAATGAAAAAATTGAAAAAGAAAAAAATCGAAAAAAATCGAAAAAAAAAGAAAGAAAAAGAAATAAATGAAAAAGTTGTGAGTATCTCCTCAAAATGTCAATTCAATGTTTAGAAGGAGTTCACTCTTGTGTTTTGTGTGTAATAAGCCAATCCGTTCCTTCTGGCTTCGTTATTCGTCTTTTGGGAATTAATCGAAAGTTTGGATTGAGTATTCATTTATCATTGGTCAGTTGCTAGCTCATTCTAACCTTCACATGACCATAACTGTTTATCCACCTTTCACCCATTTCCCAAAGCCTTCTTCCTATTCTTCCGGCTTCTTTTCTATGTGCATTGTAATCTTTGACTTGTGTTTTGAATTGTTTACCATATTAGACTGCGGACACATTTTCATAAGTCGTAGATAGGTGAGTGTCTCAAAACATTTACACATAAAGAAATCACCTTTTGCATACATGAGTGTTCGAGTGTGCCGTGAGAGTCCATTTGTCAAAAAGATCATGCAAGAGCCGAAAATTCTGTAGTGAAATTCTTTGTGCTGCGCCGTTATGTAAATCTCAGCCATGTTTATGTATCATTCTTTCCCACGTTGTTTTTGGGTTATGATTCATTATGTTTCCAAAGTTTTAAGTTGAGATTTGTTTCTTGATGGTGTAGTAGCCAATGCTTGCAACCCTTGTCCTGGTATTGTTTGTTATGTTTGCTTGAGGACAAGCAAGGGTTTAGCTTGGGGGAGTTTGATAAGTGAATATTTGCATGATTTTAACCCCCAATTTAGCTTGGTTTTGTATGTCATTTGTGCTTTGTTAAGCCATTTTATGAGCTAATATCGTCTTCTAGGCGAATTCCTATGTTCTAACCTGTTTTGTAGGGAAAGTGACGTTTCTACGCCCTTTATCTATATTCCCGAGCATTTGCCTAGAACCCGACGATTTGAAGAAGCAAGCTTGACCAAGTCAAAGGCATTTCAAGAAGGTTCACTGATTCAAAAGAAAGAAGAAGCAAAGACGATTTCGCAGTTGTCAGAAGATCGATCAGTTATGCGAAGAAATCATCATTTTACATCAAACCCTATCAACAAACCCGACTCAAAAGGTCAAGGGGGATAATGAAAGTCAAGTCATAGGCCAAGGGAGATGAAACGAAAGTCAAAGCATCCAGATTACTACATACCCGATCGGGTAAGTAGTGTACCCGATCGGGTATGTTTGCTGATCCGAGCTTTTGCTTCGACTTCCTTTATTTTGTCCTATATGTTTAATGTATGACCCTTCCCCACGAAACCTACAGCTATATAAGAGTGCCTCAGCCACCACATCTCAACACACTTCTCTACACACAATTAGAAACCCTACTTTTCTTTTTACATTACATAAAAACCTAGATTAAGAGGAGAGAAACCTAGCTTCTCTTCTCTCGTCTAGATCATTTTCTTCTTCCTTTTTGTCCTTAGTTTCTTAGTTTATTTCTGATTTCTCTACATCAAATCCTTAGCCTAGATCAATAAAAATTCCATCTTTGTAATCTACTTTATGTGGTTCAAGTATTGTAATTCGTGGATCGACTATTCTATGCAAGGAATTTCTATTATGGTTGTTTATATTTCATCATTGTCGTTGTTGATCGTCATCTAGGTATTCCTATTTTATCTTTTGTTTAAAGTCTTTATGTTTCTTATTTGATTGCTATTTTCTTTACATGTTATTTTAGATTCAATTTCAATATCGTTGTAATCATTTCATTTCCCTAGATCGTCAATTTAGCGCCGTTATTATCGCCAATTAAAGAGTCTTAAAATATTATCAAAACCAAATAAACATGTCTATCCTAGTTTTTATTATTAACATCATCTTAGATCTAAACATCACCATGAGTGAGTAGTCGTTTTTCTAGGGTGTAGGGTAGCCATGTAGGTTGATTAAAAGATGATAATTGGATAAAAGAAATTGTGTTTTTAAAACATTGTGTCTATGCATGTTTGGACTATAACGATAGTTAACGATTCCTGATCAAAATCATTGACTAAAATGGAATTCTTTTCCAAGGTAGAAATACGTGAATTGAATAGACAAAGCATGACATGGTAGATTAGACCTAGTAAATTGCCTAAAAGCCTACTAGATCATCTGATCTATGATTGTAATGAACACATCATTCTTACGAACTCACAAAGAATTATTTGCATGTTCTAAATCCAATTTCATCAATATGTTAATCTACATGTGTGAACCTACTTCCCTAGATTCTTTTTATCATTGTTAATTCATCACCTGCTTTATTGTTTTCGTTTTGATTTACTTTTACTTTGTTTTCATTTATGCTTTTTATTAGTTTAGACATCAAAACCCCAAAACCCAGATACTCGTTAGATAAGACCCAATTGCAAGACATTTCACATTCTATAGGAAACACCATCTCCCTGAGGATCGACCCTCACCTCCGATCAAGTATCATAATTAAAAATAAACTCAATGTTTATACATGAATATATGCAAAATATGAGATATTCTTAAAAATTGAGATATATCAAATCAATTCAAAATCATTCCCTGTAGTAAATGAGATATCATGTTTTGCAGATGAATTACTAATTCAGTTGAAATGAAGATTATTCAAAAGAATTAGTTATGAGTTGTATTCATAGATGAAAAATTTGATGTATAATTTGTGGTCATACTATAAAAAATAGCAATGTATTATATTCCTTGAAGGAATATGTTGCGATATATGTTTAGTCTTGACAATATAAATGAGACACTAGTTAGTGTCTTATGTCACATCTATTGTTTATCTGACCATATACAAAAGAATTAATTTGAATTCATACGATGAAATGTTGTTAACTGGAAGTTTAGCACCGTAATTACCGTGAACTACAAATTTGACACGTGATATAACATTGCTAACCAGAAGTTTAGCAAGATGAATAGTCAAGTAGAAAGTGACGTGTGCTAAATTAAATTATCTAGGCATAGAGAGGTGCTTATGAAATATTGCCATAGATTGTATACAAGCTAATAAAGTTGACATGAAATGGTAAGACGTGACAGTTAAGGCCATCTGAGTTATTATTACACCCATTTTTTTTTTAAAGAATTTAGAGTTTATCGTACATAAAAGATAAGTGCTGAAACTCTCTCTTGTAGAAATTTTATTAAAGGCAAGACATTGCATTGAGATGAGTGTATTTGATATTGGAGACCTAATAACTACTTAGAGTGTAATAAAGAACTCCATTATCATGTATGAAATCATTTAATAGATTTTGCATTTAATTGTTAATAATTATTTTTGGGCGCATAATGTCATAATTTTGGTCATAGTGATGGTTGCTTGAAAGTCCATATTTATATTTTTAGATGGGGTAAATTTCAATGTAGTTTTATATCCACTTCAGTCCATAGTCATAAAATTTAATAGCATATCAGTGCAATTTACACGGGTTTAAGACTAGTCAAAAGATAAACCATTAACCCACGTGGGTGGACAAGGTTTTGATTTTTAATTTAATGCTGGTGTGAATATTAGAGGTGGCAATCGGATCAGTCAGTTTGGGTTGGGTCAGGTTGGGCCGAGTCGGGTTGGGTTCGGGTCGGGTCATTTCAGGTCAAATGATGTATCGGGTCGAGTCGAGTTTGGACTGGGTCATTATCGGGTTCGGTTACTTTATCGCATTATTTCAAGTTTTGACCATTTAATTTAGTTTTTAACCATTATTTGTTTTAGTTATTTCATTATTAAGTCAAACTTATCAAATCTACACACGAAATCACTTTCATTTTGATTAATACTCCGTATTAAGTTTAATAATTGTCCGGTCATGAATTTAATCGGGTCAAAATTGGGCCAGGTTTGGTTCGGGTTCGGGTCATTGGTTATCTGGTCGTGTCAGATTACGAGTCGTCATCGGATCGGGTAGGTCAATTTCGGTTTGCAAAATTCACGGGTTATATCGTGTGAGGTTTGCTGGGGTTCGGGTGGTGAGACTTGCCAACTCAAGGTGTGATTTTTTTTTTTTTTTGGTTCAAATGAGCGCACAATGTCGCGGGTGAGAATCGAACCCCCAACTTCATGGTTGGAGTAAGGGTGCTCTTACCACTTGAGCTACCTCTTGTTCTCAACTCAAGGTGTGATTGATATTCCTAATTCCTAAGGAGAAGGTAGGCTTATCCGGAGGACGGGCGTGGTTTAACTCCATTGAAGAGAAACAGTTTGATGACGACCACTACTCCCTCGTCTATCTCTTCCTGTGTCTCCTCCTCCCTCTTCTTGACCCCCATTTCGCAGCGCCCTCATACAACTTTCTCCGTTTCCCTCAACCATCACAAACACAAACCTCATCACTTGCGTTATTTCCAAACCCCCAATTTCCCTGTTATTCAAGCTTCTTCTTCTTTTAATGGAGACAGACAACCTATGCTCCCCCCTTTCCATGTTCTCATCACTGGCTCTTCCAAAGGTATTCTTTCTTTTCTCCTTCTTTTTCGAAATCACACCAATTTTGTTTCAACTCTTAATTTATCTGCGAAACAGGAGTAGGTTATGCACTCGCTACACAGTTTCTAAAAGCAGGAGATAAGGTCATTATTTGTTCTAGATCACGTAACTACTCCGACCACCTTTATTTATTGCTCTGTCCACATCATTACTTGTTTCCACACATCATTTTAACACGCTTATCACAACAGAAGACCGAGTCGATTCTGCTGTTGAAACATTAGCAGCTCAATTTGGTGATCACCTTGTGTGGGTACCTCCTTCTCTACCTACCTCTCTTCTTCCCATTATTATTATCTACCTCCTTCTTGCTTTTTCACTCATTTACAATTATTACAATTTATCTTCTGCAGGGCACCAAGTGTGATGTAAGGGATGGAAAAGACGTTAAGAAATTAGTCGCTTTTGCGCAGGAAAAACTCAACTACATTGACATATGGGTACTCATGCTTGCTCTACTCTCTATTATTCTTTTTTCTTTTCCGTCTATTCACTGGGCGCTACATTCATAACTCTATTAACATTGGCTCGACTGTAAAAGCGATGCTACTTTTCTAAGAGTTGACTGTTGCATTGAGTTCATATTCATGGTTAACGCACATTCTACTCCTAAATCAGTACCTTCTACTTTCTCGTCAGTTTTATGATATCCATGAAAGCAGGAGAGTGCACCGCATCCTGACATTACTGTGTACTGCTCTGGAAAGGGTTAACAAAGACTATTTGTGCAATCTGTTAAATACATGTGGCTAATCTGGGCTATGGACCAACTTTGATTTATTATCGTAGAGGAAGTCCTACGGAAGTTGATGATCAAATTTTGTGCTTTTATGTCAATAGCGTTAAAATTTAAAATGGAATTGTTATGATTGTTGCATTTTTGTCCCAAGTCTTTAAGCATGACTTAATTTTATATTTTTATTACTGATGCAGATTAATAATGCAGGATCCAATGCGTATAGCTTCAAGCCTTTAGCAGAAGCTTCAGATGAGGATCTCATGTAAGAATGATTATGTCTCACCATGTTGCCTTTCACACTCACACATCTGAACACGTCAAGAGTTTTTTTTATTCATTACGTTGTATACGTGCAGTGAAGTAGTCACTACAAATACCCTTGGTTTGATGATCTGTTGTCGAGAGGTAATTGGTTTTGCAACTGTTAAAAGCTACAAGAGACATTACTTGTCGACATCTTTATGTATTATTCTTGTACAGGCTATAAATATGATGCTCAATCAACCTAGAGGAGGTCATATATTTAACATTGATGGCGCTGGTTCTGACGGAAGACCAACTCCAAGGTAGCATTGCAGCTTAATACATCATCATCCTCTTTCCTACTAATAGAATATATGTTTAAAAACATTTTATCTGCTAATGGGCAATTTTTCTTTTGTTTTTAATTCTTTCACCCCTTGGTGTTGTAGAAAACAATTGACTGAGTTAGTATAATCTCTTTCTTGCTGTAGTAGTTACCAGAAACCTAAACATTAATATGTTCTCTTCACTGATGCTGCATTCATATATCGGCCAATCATGACATTTTAGTTTAAAAAAGTGCGGAGGCACCAGCCTAAATGCCTCGGTGCATTTTAGGTGCGCTTTTTACATGAGACTCACTTAACAAGACTCACCAGTACACACTTTCCATATCTTTTTCATCTAGATCTTTATTTACGCCATTGATATTCCTCATTATTCCTAACTTTGCTTCTTTACATGTTAGCCAACATGAAGACTCCTAAATAAGGAAATGTTGCCCAAAATTTTATTTGGAAAATAAAAATTTGTTACTAAAAATAGGGCGCGCTGCACCCAATCGGCTCCCAGCCTCTTAGTGCTTCTTCAAAGTAAGCATGACATTGTCATTATTTGGACATACACAACATAAATCTATTCAATTTCAGAACGTCATTTCATCTGTTCAAAGATTTTGTGTATTCTTAGTACTTTTATATCTGTCAAAATGTTTAAGCAATGAAACATGATGTGTGTATAATATACCAAAGGAAGCTGCAATTAGGGTGCAATAGATGTTTGGGAATGTAATCTCTGCACAAAATTGTACTTGGGGTTCAAGGTGTGGTAATTGGTCAATATATTGTAAATGATTTCTCTGTGACATAGAAGAAAGGGATAGGATTAACATACTCTTCTACGAGAATATCTTCTCATGCATAGCTAAAATGTAGTTATGAACATGATTACATATCTTTTAATTTGTCAATTCATTGTAGAGCATTTCTCTGTGACATAGGAGAAAGGGAAAGGATTAACATATTCTTCTACGGATGTATCTTGTCCTGCATTGCGAGAATGAAAATACGTGAATAGGGTCTCATCCTGTGTTGTGTTTCGCAGCCTCGTTCACTGGGGACAGACTATATGAAGCCTCATTTTGTACGTTTTTTTATGAAAATCTTGAGATGGTTTTGCTCTTCTTTTGAAATGTTAGTCTAAGTTGATATATGGTGTTTAACTTCCGCAATCCAAGTTCACAGCACTAATAAGTGAGCAAATGCACCCGCAATCTTTTCTAACCTTAGGACATCCAAGTGTCCTCCATTTTCATCTTAGATAGAATTGTTATGTCACACTGAAGCCCTATTGGATGCCCTAGAAGGTTTCAGATGATGATTCATGTCACTCGACCCCAATTCATTTTGGGACTAAGGCTCTGATAGAACAATTAAATCAAATAGAATTGTTACGTAGTTTTTGCAAGGATAAATATATGATTATTGGTGTTAGAATCTAAATGCACCCACACCCGTTTTTGAGTGTCATCATGTGGTGTCATTGTCCCACTTCTAAATCATTTCTTTTCAGAATAGCTGTTTGGTCATAGTTATCAATGATTTTGATGCTTGATTAGAGGATTATTCCTTGGGTACCAGGCATAAGATCAATGGCTCCCACTATGTACTATACCGTTCTACTATGTCACTGTCTGCTTTGGACTAAATGTCAGTCAGCTTTATATATTTTGTGACAATATGGTTTTACATGACTACATGTTTTATCAATTGATTTTTATTGCTGCACGACTTAGATTTGCTGCATATGGAGCAACCAAACGCAGTGTGGTGCATCTGTCAAAATCACTGCAGGTAGACATAACTTATCCTAAATATGCTTATCCTAAATATGCTTATTTGTTGCTGCTGCCTACTATTGTGTTAAGGAAATAGAATAATAGTTTTATTCTATTATCATATCTTGTTTTAGCTTTAGGAAAAGTGTCCTATTCAGTTTACTTATTAGCTTTACTATTCTATTTCATATACAATGTTCATGGAAACTAGGATACAATCTCTTGTACTATAATTATGGCTTATTGCCTTCATAATAAAATCAAGCTTTCAATTATCAATTTCTACATGGTATAAAACAAGGTATGACAAGAGAATATAACTATTATTCTATTTCCTTAACAAATAGATAGTAGGTGATTTGCCTTCTACTTTCTGAAGCTAGTTCTATATGGTATATGGTGCCAATTAGAAGGGGTTAAACTTGATCGTCTCAATTCCGCACCGAACCTGAAAAGTACAATCTGAAAATGAAATGATCCGATCAGGAATGACCCCAAAACACCCAAAATTTATAATTTGAAAGAAAAAAATTTAATGATCAAGACTTGAAATGACCCGACCGTACCCACTTGGACCTGAAATGACCCACCCCGGACCAGATCCGAACTAACTAATTGCTAGGGCTGAACTTGATTTCTGAAAGATGCATTTGTGATAACCAACTCTTACGCTGTTACAACTTATAAAGCAACAAAACACCTTTGTTTTGTCGTACTCATAAAAGGAACATAGGTATTCGGAATGGCAGGATTCACAATCTCATGTGTACTTGTGGAGATTTTACTGTGTGTCAATGCTTGTAATATTATTTCTAATTTCATCTGAAAAATTGGGTGGACACACAAATATATAGCTGATTTTCACAATTTTACGTGTATCCAATTTTGTGAAACTCTTATTTCCCTGTCTCCATCTAAGTTCTATTTAAGTTCTCGTCCTAGACGCCCCGCTGCCTAGATGGTAACATACTACTGCCTATGGAATATATCATTAGGGAATCTGTGTCAGTAGTAGAAAGAAGAACTTAATAATTTTGATCTGCAATGATGCATAAATTTAACTAGACAACGATTAAGTGACAGGACTTGGGGCATGCTTAACAAAATCATGCTTAAAGGTCACCCCGTAGAAAATGACATTGTACTTTATGCTCCAAACTCTCCACCTCATATACTCCTTCCTTTGAAATCCAAACACCTCTGGTAAAAAAAGCCGAGACTGTTTGGATTTGATGGGAGGGAGTATAAAATTCATCTTTAGGCTTTGTTAATGTTAAATCGTGCAAACGAGCATGGACCCAAATGGAGGAGAGAGAGTCCACTTTATTAGTCCAATGAAGTTTCACTCTAAACTCTAAAACCAATTGACAATAGAAGGAGTAACCCTATTAGCTTATTAAGTGGTCAACTATCTCCTCTTTTATCAATGTGGGACTATTTGCTTTCTTCACACTCCCCTGTGTTAAAGGCTCAATTTCATCATACCCAAACTACCCAGGTCTTTTTAGACGTGGGCTCTGATACCCCTCACATGTGAGGTCCCTTCGAAACCCAGGGCCAAATCATGGGAGCGCACCGACGTGAGCCTTGGGCTATGATAGCCTGTTAAATCATGCAAACGGGCATGGGGACACCCAAATGTAGGAGAGAGAGTCCGCTTCATAAGTCCAAGGAGCTTCCACTCTAAAACCAATTGGCAATAGAGGGAGTAACCCCTTAGCTTATAAAGTGGTAAACTCTCTCCTCTTTTATCAATGTGGGACAACACTCACATGTGGGATTATTGGGTTTCTTCACGGTAAATAAAGGATAGACGACTATTGTAAATAAGGGAGTATTAAACTATTGGATCTCGAAATTCAAAAAAGTATAGACTTTGTTCATATGCAGCACACTGATGGAAACTTTCTTCCCACTAGGCTGAATTACAGATGCAGGATGTCAAACATGTTGTCGTCCATAACCTATCGGTACGTAGCTATTCGACTAGATCTTGTGTCAGATTTGTCATTCGTGTATGAAATTGAACTTAGTGTTTGTGTGTGATAGTTTGATTTTTGTGAGCCTGTATCAGAGCGGTGATAAGTGTACATATACTAGCTGGATAAAGTCCCTTGATTAATAGTTAAACTAAATACCACTTATATACTCTTAAGTTAATGTTGTCGTTTGAACCGTTGTTATCTAGGATTTATTTATTTTCTGTATGACATAAGTCCATAATGACTTTGTTGTAAACATTTCTCTCAATTTGCAATTGCAGCCTGGTATGGTGACGACAGACCTTTTGATGTCGGGTGCTACTACAAAGCAGGTTAACTAAAATTTTACCATCTTGAAACTGAGGTTCGCCATCCATACTCAATGTTTAGCTTTTCGTCCAACAGATTCATTAAGGGTTCTTTTTTTTTTTATTCTTGCAGGCAAAGTTTTTCATAAATGTTCTTGCAGAACCTGCAGACGTGGTAATATTTTTGTCTCTCTATATTAACCATAACATGAATTATTCAAAAGTTCCCCCTGTAGTTATCACTTCTCTGTAGGAGTTCCGAAAGCTGGACCAAGAGTAGGCTTGTGTGTTGCCCCCGTATGATTCATGCCATTAGTTGTACTTTATTGATTCACTAGCGTTGACAATATAACCTAGATGCTATGTTACACATACTCGTTTAGAAGTATCGGACACAAGTGAGTGCCACGGGTGAGTGCCCAAGTGTCGGGCTCGGTTTTTTTTTTGAAAATTGTGCATACTTTGGGTTAAAATGAGGTGTCTTAAGTGTCATACCCATGTCCGATGTCGAGTGTCGGACACGGGTACTCGAGGGAATTAGAAAAGTTGGAGTAACATAGCCTAGATGTGAAGCAGCAGATATGTCCCACTATACTTCACATGGTGCTAAAATTAGCCGTTATTCTAAGTATCAACTGTTACGGAAAGGATTTTCAGCTTTCAGCACCATTTTTTTCTGATAAGGGTTGCATTGCAAATGTTTGACGAAAATGTCCGGTTCTCCGGTTCTTGACCAATGCTGTCGACACATGTCTTATAAAGCTGATACTAGAGACTGATACGACTTATATGTCTGAATAAAAAACCAGCCACGATAAACCACTGACATTGGACGCACCTCTACATTATAGTACGCAACCACTATTTACGAGCTGATACCTCCATTATAACCATTATACTTCAAGCCCTAAATGGCTTTTCTAGGATTATTCTGTATAGGCGGCCAACAAAGTTTAAGCTATCTGCTCTGTCTAAGATTTAGTATGATAGGAATTATGAAACTGCACACATTGTCATTTTTCAGAATTGTGGTATACGAATAATTATTATCTCTGTTCCCTGTAGACCTAAAAATTGATTTGGAATATGTATAAAGCAAAATGTCCCATTAAAAGTAGGGTTATTTAACAGGAATAATCCAAACTATTGCCTATTGGTCGTCTTCTCATAATAATCTGAACTTTATTTTAACTCATAATTAACCATACTATTGCCTTTCTCTTCTCGTAACAATCTTAATAACTGGCTACATGCTTAACAAGTTAACTTACCTCCATTTATGTTTTTTTTTTAAAGTTAACTGACTCCTCACCCTCCTTTATTATTTACCCTCCCAAAGTCCCAATCACACTCACTCAAACGGTCAAACCCTGCTCCCTCACTATATCATCACCACCGCACTTGCAACCTCTGCCATAAGACCCATCTCAAATAGAAAATCTACTGTTGACATTAATTTTTGCCGGTAATAGGTTAAGGAGAGGGAGGAACGATATACAACCTTCACCCACTTACTCTTGTCCAAAATCAAATCTTCCAGAAAATTAATTGTGGGTCTTAGATTATCAGCGAGACTTCCACATAATTGTGGCCTCTTTTAAAGATTGATTGGAAATTTCTGATTTCGGAACTCTAAGGTCGAGAAGAAACTCGACCAGTGGCTTAACTTAGCTTTTCCTACTCAAGATCCATTTCAAGTTCAATTAGGTATATAACATGCTGTGGAAGCTCCTCCACGAGACAGATCCACTAACCCGTCAAGTGGTCATTCTGACGGTGATGGTGGTGCGGATTCAGTGACTATGAATCAAATGGTGATAGGTTGTTGTGGTGCTTGGTGTATGGCGGTGGTTTGATGGTGATGTGTGAGTAGGATGGTAGTGGTTGTGGTTTTGTAGAGGAGGCAGTAGATGGGGAAGGGGGGTATTTTGACATAGCAGGTCATTTTAACCTGTTGTAGAAGGTCAAAATTAAGCTAGTGTATTTTGAGAAGAAAGTTGGATTTATTTTGGGTTAAAATATAATTCGGATTATTTTGAGAAGATGGGTAATCGTATGGATTATTCCTATGAATTAACCCTTAAAATTATTGTGCCTGTATTGCATGCGGTCAATACAATTTTCGATGCGATTTTCATTATGGGTCATCCAATTTCAGTCTCTTTGTGTTGAAAAGACAGATGATGTTGCGTACTTGCGTTCACCTCACTCATCTGCCTTGCCATTTGTGTAATCCTTTGAGATAATGGGGTAATGTTGTCGCAGACCCGTGGCTTGTAGGTGTATATTCCTCTTAGAAATGCACTGATAGCCAATTTACAGGTTGCAGAGTACCTTGTTCCTAATTTAAGATCGATTGCCGGCAGTGGATCAACAAAACCGACTTATGTTCGATTTCTTACTGGGTTGAAGGCCTACTCGCAGATATTCTCTGTAAGACTGAAAAAGATTCTATAAAGCGTTTTATCTTTCTTTTTATTGACCATTTATATGACCGGATTGAAATCATCTTGATTGTGTTGCAGAGACTTGCGTTTGGTGCCAGAAGAAATCGATATGTTCCCGAAGACTGAAAACTTCTATTTACACTTGCTTTTTTTTTGTGATTGCTCAGCCTGTAGTCTTACACTCCGTACTAAAAAGCTTCACTTCAAGAAACTTTCTATGTGCTGTGACTTGTCCAACTGGCTGCTCGAATACACGCTATGAACTAAAAGCAGAATTTATTCGAACATCGCTTGAGTTCTTATACCAAACTCCATTTAAATGGCTGTTTGAATTAAATTTTCCAAACCTCGTTACTGTGTCAAGTCCAGTTGCATAAAAAGGAAAACAATACAGTTTATGTATGATTCTATTCGTATAATTGCAGTTGGCATGCGCAATGTACACTGGTATTGCTCTCCATCAGCTTCATGTCAATCTTTGTGGCTTGTTTAACAACAAAAGCAACCTAATACACTTCACTATCGGGTTGGATTATATTGTATATCACTCCTTCCTATTTCATGCATTTGATTAAAACATACCCTCTCCTCTTCCTCTTTAATTTCTTCCATTTTTCTTTTTTGGTCAATTTATTTGATTACTTCCATTTTTTCTTATTTGATACTTCATTTGTCTATAAAGTTCTTCGTGTTTGCTTTTTGCACAAATACAATATATTAATAACAAAGGGCAAGAAAGTGGGGGTATTTCTACCTTTCATATGTTTAGTTACCAGTGTACTAGCACAAATTGTTAACCCACAACTTCTGCTTTTTGCACCAATAACGTAGCCAGTCCTGATTTTGGTAGTTTGCTTTGTGCACCAATGAATTTGGCTGCCATGGTGGTGTCAATTAGTAATTTTTTTTTTGACAAAGGTAAACTGTGATTAAAAGAAAATTTAGTTACACTATAATTAACGGAGTGCCTGAGTTTCCAAGACTACTGGAAAGCTAGGTACTCGTACTAGAACTAACAGTACAAAAGTAATTAACCGAAATAAAAACACAACATTTTTTTAAAGGGTTGATGATAGTCATTATCGAATTGAAAATTAGACTCCTTTCGATTTGCGCTTCCAGCCATGGCGGCAACGTTGTATGGAATTGTATGGAAAACTTAGAGCTTGTCTTCAAAGCAATACTGGCTTGAATCGCTTGTCTTCGGCGTTGGGTGAAAACTGCCTTACGTCTAGAACCCTTGCATGAATGCTTCCTTACCGCAGCAAACTCAAATTCAACTGTTGATACCTTGCTAATAGAGGTGATCATTTGCGAGCTTGGGCCGGACGTGGACGGGCCTATGCTTGAAAATATTGTCTGACGGGCCTAGTTTTGCTACCTAATCCCATTATAAGGGGCCTATTTTGATTGTCCAAGCCCGCCCATCAAAAGAGGCAGACTTACCCGCGGGCACGTGGGCTCAAAGTTCAAACAAAAAACCGGTTGCTAACCTAAATAAAACTACTTACCACCAAGAATAAATTAGATTTATGGACTATTTTTTTGGGTTGAACTTCGTTTTGCTTAATTTTACGTAAAAAAAATAATTAGTTTATTGTTATACAATTTTTTTTATTGTTATTAAGGTTGTTATGTCGATAAAAATAGGAACATATATTTTTTAGCGGGACTAATGGGCCGGCCCATGGACACTTCTCTTAGTCCCGCCCATTAATTTTAATGGGCCTATTTTTTTTGTCTGCTACCCGTTATTTTAATATTTTTAATGACCAAGCCCGCCTCAATAGCTTACCAAGTGAGACGGGCCAAATGGGCCGGCCCGCACTTGATCAGCTCTACTTGCTAACTATAGATCTAGGAATAAGATGAAAGACGCTTCATCTTATCAATTTGAAAGATAACTTCCTCTTGAACCACCTTGTTACTCTCCGAAAGTATAGATGAACTCTTATCTTGCTTCTTAGGCAAATGAGAAGAGGGAACTCTGCTACCCCTGAAGATAATTCAGGTGGACTTCCCGTCTATAGAATTTTTTAAGATGAGGGGCGTACCCTCAAGAAAGCCGCTGATCTTGGGTGGAATAAGTGGAGGTTCTTCCCAAAGGATCAGATTCTCGTAATCTTTAGACGAAATGTGCATTTTTTTAGCATGCTTTTTGTTGAAAAAGGTAAATTTTGAAGATTTTGAAGAAACAGAATTGGTATTGCACTTAGATAGCAAATGTGGGGTAGACTCATTCTGAGAATTCGTGTCCAAAACCAAAGTGTCAGACATGGAGACGGCCGTAGAATCACTTGAACTACTCTCAGCCTGGTTAGGTGCAACTCCAACGTTCATGGTTCCAGAGCTACAAGCTGCAAAAGAATTCCCAGCCCCGACGTCAAGAAGGGACTTTTTACCTTTATTTGCAGCTCCTAATGGGTCAAACGGAAAGGAACCTCGTTTTCCATTAGGATTCACTAACCTATCAACCACGGCAAGCATCTCACGACTAACTTCCTTATTGTTCGGATCAAGCTTGAGCGCATACTCAAAGTCCTCTAAGAGCCTCTTTGGGTAGATTCAATTGTTTATTTGCTAAGCCTCCGCGATAGAGTGCTTTGACATTGTGGGCGTCAAAATGTAACACAAAGTTACAATACCAACATGCTTGAGTATAATGGGACAACTTCAATTGGCAGACAACTAAATTAAGAACAAGGGATAAGGCCAGTGAAAAGGTAGCGTGCTGGTCAAGAGAGAACGAAAAGGCAAGAACGCATAAAAAGGAAAGAGCTTGTCTGTAAATGCTGGTTGCGAGGAAAATATTCCCTTCCTTGAAAATTGAATTGCCATTGTCTTTTATCATACGGATACTATAGATAGACGGCTCTCCCATACTCATAATCCACCGCATCCAATTCGAATCATTCACATCAGAATCATCCAAAATAAACAACTTACTAAGATTAACAAGAAACGATTGAAAGGAGGGATTTAAAAACTGAAACCAGACGAAGAGATAAAAGGATTGTTAATAAAGAAGAAAAGATGAAAAAGCCTATTACGTCCAATGTCTTCGCCCTCAATATTAACCCACAAGCACTAAATTCTATCCCCCTTTCAATTAGATATTTGACTTAATTTTTGTACCTTTTCATCAATATTTTCCTTCCCATGTTTTCACTCCAATATTTTCCTTCTCATGTTTTCCCTCCAATATTTTCCCAAGCAATTTAATGAAAAAATTGAAACCTAAATTTTTCTCCCTCAAACTCTTATGGGAGCGTTTTTAGCTTTATATTGGCATACTATATAGTATATACACGTTAACTACCAATACTACAATCTTCAATTCTCGATACTTACTCATCATATAGATAATATATTTCTAGTAGCTTACCATCATTTACAACTTTAATACTAACAACATATTCATCTACGCCTTCTAAAATTACATAGGAAGAGAAACCTAGCATCAAACCGCATCCATCATCAGTTAGCACCAACATCCAACATCCAACATCCAACATCCAACATCCAACATCCAACATCCAACATCCAACATCCAACATCCAACATCCAACATCCAACATCCAACATCCAACATCCAGCACTAAACAACAACTAGTAGTAATAGTCAGGAGAATGAGCCAACACCAACCAGCAACCAACAACCAACAACCAACAACCAACAACCAACAACCAACAACCAACAACCAACAACCAACAACCAACAACCAACAACCAACAACCAACAACCAACAACCAACAACCAACAACCAACAACCAACACAAACAATTAGAAGATATAGGATAATATCTAGCATCAGCAGATAACAACCACTAGCTGAAAGAAGCCAACAACAACAACTGACAACAACAACTGACAACAACAAAAACAACAGCAGCATCAACATCAGCAGCAGCAACAACAACAACAACAACAACAACAACAACAACAACAACAACAACAACAACAACAACAACAACAACAACAACAACAACAACATTCCTTTTTAAGGGAACATATGGAAAGACAACTTACGAATCCATTGAACATGACATATCAGGATGATGTTATCCTATCACCAATCGTTCGACCTATAAAAATGGCTCACCAACTAAGATAAAAAAATCAAATTTCTTAAAGAATGACGATGAACTTTTAAGACGGGAAACTCAGACATGGTTTAATAACCCCTCTGACTCAAGACAATGAAATATCAAAACTCATCATTCGCAAAATGTGAAAAATGAAGCACACACAAATAGACGACACATTCGTTAAATTTAACACGAAGTACAAAGGCATACACGAGTCATTTACTTGGAAAAGGCAAGAAATATCGACTTAGAAACTAGAATGAATGTTAGAGATCTCGCTGATTGTTAGAGCTTGCCATGACATCTTGTTAATTCCTATTTAGGTAGAGTGTATGGGTAATGGATGGGCTAATACTAGTAATATTTGGTATCAAAAAAAAAGGAAAGATTAAGATCTTAGAGAACATGCGTAAATTGGAAAAGTAAGAAGATCTTAGTGAAATGAAAGAAGTATCAGTGCTTGGAGACTTGTCCAAAAACAATAGATAAGAGCTCTTTCAAGTTCAATAAGACCATATATATCATCTGAGAGCATGCGGCTAGACTCGATTGGGTACTAGGAAAAATTTGCTCAAGTACTTTAAATGGGATCTAGGTTTTGAAGCTATGTTTGATTATGTTTATATTGACGAAAAGTGGTTTTATATGACTAGAATAACATAATTAAAAAAAAAACACTTACATTCGCCACTTGAAATATAGTCACGTAGAACATGTCAATCAATACAATTTATCACAAAACTAATGTTTATGCCTACGATTGCTAAGCCTAGATTTAATGAGGTTGGTGAAGGCAAGCAATTCTTATGAATGCCATGTGCCACTCAACATTAATAAAGCGTGATTTCTAAAAATTATAATGTAAAGCCTTTATCTTAGTTTAATTTGCGATGACAATTTAAATAAAGATTGAAACCAAATATAAAGCCTCCAGTTTAATTTAATTAGGGTTGTCGATTTACCTAAGGTTACAAACCAAATGTAAGTCCTTCATCTCTAATAAAATCGGTGACATTTACACAAGACTTCAAACAAAACATAAAGCTTCCTTCTCAAGGGATAACTTTTACATATACTTTATTTTGAAATTATTAGGGATGGTTGTGTAACACCCCTCTTTATCCCATCAAAGTAAATAGGGATACTACCTTCTCTATTTCTCGAGATAATGCTTCAAAAACTCTAATTAAGAAACAATTATTATAAATCCAAAGTTTGGTGATATACAAACCAAGTATCAAAACTGTAATATCCAACTAACGGTGGAAATATGAAATAAGTCTAAAGTCGAAATGTAAAAATCTAAGCTCGACTATCGACATCACGTCAAGCTCGTGTCGTAACCCCACCAAGTCCATGACATCATCATCATATACCTGAAAAGTCTAACTGCTCACCACATGACCATAAATATCAAGTGGATCACCGCGCGCAGATAGGTTCAAAAAGAGTTTGACACACATAAAACAAACAACTACCATATGGCTGAGTAGAAAAAGTCAATACACAATTAACACCTTAAATGTGACTATGTTAAAGATATCGTAATCCAATCATATCTCATACAACATTTCAAGTCAACAATTAAGTCACACAATATCGACAAGGTAATGAACATAAGTGTGTTCTACAAATCATATGGCACAATATCAATAAGGCAATTGGATATAAGTGTGTGCTACGAATTACATGAGACAATATCAAGCGTGATACAAATCACACGACAATAAGTGGTAATTGAATCACACAACGAACATGATTGACGGCGACATACAGTCCACGAATCATAAATGTGCACGTCCTCCTTACGGCATACCCATATGAGGACACTCCGGGCGACCCTCTCCGCATGACGACGCCTAAGGAACCCGGTTAGCCGTACCGATCCCCAAATCATAAGGTCAATGCCAAACTCAAAATAATTTCAATACCAATCAACCAATCATTATCATCAACCACACAATATCAAGGAACATTGTCACAATCTCAATAATTAACCATAATCATCACATAATCACATAATCACATAATCCAAATATTCAGTAGAGAAAATCCGTACCTTTTAGCAACTTCTAATCTCAAGCAATCAAATTGATCATTCACAAATCGTCACCTACATAACACAATTATCTATAATTACTACATACTGAATCAGCCAATCATGCACATAACCTAGACTTATCACGAATTATTAGTAATCTCAACTTAAAGACTAAACCTGACTTTTTATGACTTTGTAGAACAGAACAGACTCAGTATAAAGCTCATAACTAATTCAAGAAAAAATATAATTGATGCAAAACAAATTGGTTTGGAACCCCAATGCTCTTAGGGGTGTTTGGTTTACAACTTTGGAATGTAATGGAATGAATTTGATCCATTCCATTGTTTTGTTGGGGTGATTTGAAATGCAGTTAAATACCTTATGAATTCCAACTCCACCCCATCCCTTGGAACCTCATACCCACCCTTCTCCCATGGATTCAAACTCCATTCCCAAGCAAATTTATGATGAACCAAGCAAGACTAAACAAGTATGAATTTAGAACCCTATACTCCTCTACTATCAAACTCCAATCCATTCCATTCCTTCTTGTTGAACCAAACAACCCCTTAGCTACAACTCTTATTAGAAGACCTTTCTCAATTTCCAAACCTATCTACAGACCGATTTCCAAAAGCTGACAGAATTCGTCGCATAAAATGTAACGATTAATAAAACGAGTTTAAAACATTACTTTTGATTAATTCAAAATCCTATATATAATCATGTAGACTCTTCAAATTTAATGCTTGAAATAGATTCAACATCTAAGCTGGGTTTCGATAAATTATCTATAACACTATCAGATCCGCAGATATTTTAGGTTTTGTTCATAAATAAATCACCCAAGACAAATCATAAGACATTTGACTACAAACTTTTACAGGCATAAAAATAGACTTGAAATAAACTATAGTCACTTTAAAAACTTTTTGAAGATGAATATTTTAAGACCGCTTAATAAATCAAACAACTCAATCTACGAATTTGACAAATTGTTGTAACTTCTAGGTTTAAAACATGTTAAATATAATCTTATATGATTAAGGACAACCCTACTTATAATTACATGATAAATTACGACTTAAAATATGAATTATTGAATCTTAGACAAATTAAAGATAACTTACAAGGTAGATAATTGAAGTCGATGATACTAAATGTAAAACCTTTAAATCAATTGAAGAAGAAGATGAATTCTCTCTAGGTTGTATTGTGTGGATTTGAAATATGAAAAGTGTGCTAGAGTTTTGACCTCTTAGGCATATATAGTAGTTGGAAGTAATTGGGAAGGAATTTGGAAACCCACATAACCCACGATCCAAATAAACAAGAATACCAACTGAGCGAACCGCCTGACTCCGTCATGTCCAGAAGGCCACTCGTCCGAGTCACACCTATTCCCTCAAGTCCTCTATCCACTCGACCCGAGTGACCGAGTCAATAGTCCACAAATAGAGAGTATTACCAGGTAGTTTAAATAAGAATAGAAACAAAATGTAAAGCTCCCTTTTATTAAGGGTGACAGTTTACATAAGCACTTTTTTGTAATTAATGTCCTTAAAGATTATTGGGCTAAAACAACACTACACCATCAGACAACAAGCAAAATTATACCAGTTATCATTGATAGGAAACCCACCAATATTATTAAAGAAAAAAGAGACAAACCCACCAACATTATCAAGTAAAGCCAAAATAACCCATCTAAAAAACCACATTACACCTGTTATGTAATATAATAACAAGTTAACTTATTTAAAATGAATTAGGACATGTTAAAGCTAGTAGAAATAATAAGAAAAAAGTAGGCAAAATAGACTTACTAAGCCAGGATTCAAAAGTCATGTTTTGCATCGAGGCTTGTTTACTCAAGATGGATTGGATAATTAGGGAGACACAAATACAAGTCGGGTTTAGCAGCGATATTAGGTTGAAGTATGTGGCTGATCGAGGAGGGTATCCAGAGAGTCAGCCACAAGGGGTCGACCAACTGACCGGGCCACGTGAAAGTCCATAGACCCTAATAAGAATCCTCTAATGAGATTAACAAATTACAAATTAATTTGGTTAATTTTAGATCTATGTAACATGCATGCAAACTAAAGGCATAATAACAAGTAAGTAGAAATTTCTTACAATGATGATGAAAGTATAAGTACAAAAACACTTGTTATCTTATAGAATATCTACAATAGCTTGAAAAGATCCTCCACGTAACCAAATTAGATTACCTCCTTTGGATGCACCCAAGAACTTGTTGGAGTAGGTGTCCTCCACAATAGTGCGCCACATAATAAATCTTATTATGGAATATAATTGGGATAATTATTGACTATATATATGATTAGTCAGTTGATTAACGTAAATCAATAACGGTTGGCTGACTAGAGTTTGACGTTATTGTCGTTTGACGGCGGTGATCAACTGATCCCTTTCGGTCACACCTAAAGGATGAAATCCAAATAGTAACTAATTATTTGTATACGATACAGTTAATTAGTACATTACATATATTCGATATGTACGAGAGTTAATTGTTAGAAATTGAGTTAAGAACTCAAATTCGATTAAACTTATTTTTCAATTATGCGATAATTGACTAATAAATTTATATCTTATTTTAATACGATTAAATAAGATTTAACTTAGTAATTAATCGTTAAATTACTAAATTAGTTGAGGTTTTGAGATAGAGGTAATTAGTTAATTATATTTACAAGGAGTTGTAAAATAAATTAACTAAGCATTGTGGGACCCATTATATATTGATATAATGGTAAAATATTACTTAAAATGTTAAGTACATATTATTTATTTAATTGAGTCATATAATTGTTATATGATCAAATTAACACTTAATTATACAAGATAATTAACCATATGATCAATAAGTATTTGTGAGACAAATATCAAAAATCAAAATGGACCAAACTAGGCCATTGTGGCCGGTTGGTATGTAGTTAGAATGGTGATGATTGTTGTTCTTATTTATACTATTTAGTTACTAATTGAAAGTGACATAACAAGTTGAAAACAATCATCACTTATACTACAACACTCCACTCAAATGCATGTGATCAAATTGAACAAATAATAGTCCAATTTTGGACATTGAGGTCCGGCCAAATGGCCTACATAATGAGCAATTTTGTTGTTCATTTTTGAGGACTTGATTTTGTGCAATT